>JACXGM010008199.1:0-13564 GCA_016801145.1 Umbra pygmaea
CGTCTTCTAATTATATAATCGTTGGATTTCGGTTAGTTATTTTGACAGGCTTAAGTGTTCATAACAAGAAATGGCCATGAGAAATTTGGTGATGATTGACCATTGTTTAGGTACATTAAAACCACGTTAAGTTTTTTCACATTAAGCCTTTTAGTAGGCTATGTCCCGTATGCGATGGGATGTCGTAACGTGGCTCAAATAAAACACTCAGCATGTTTAAAGTCCTTATTTTGCACAACTGAATATGGCCTCATGTCTGCACCTATAAACACACCGATAGCGTTAGTGATGGCTTTAGCCTGGTCTGATTAATTGCTTAAATGCCACGGTGATAAGCGGTTGTTTGCAGCTTTCGTTTTCACTCCTGTCAGTGAAACACCGGGGTGATGTCGCTTCAAATGCGTGGCCATGCTGGATGTGTTTCCACTGTCATATCGCTTTCTTGTGCTACAGTGCCTACACACTGTCACGGTTTTATCACCAACCTCTTTCCTTCATTATATTTAACAAGGAAGCGAAAATTCTCCCACACAGGGGATTTAAATGACGCGGGACGTCCAAGCTCCTCCGTTCCTCCGCTCGCCATGACCATGCTGTGAGCGGACTGAACATGCGCAAAACTTTTTTATTTCAGTAATCAATCCGCGGATCACGTGTGTCCCGAACCGAAGATATTGATCCGAACGGATCACGGATCAATGACGATCCGTTGCACCACTACTTGAAAGCCTCTGTTTTACATTTAGATCCAAAGTTGATCATTTAAAATCGATTCACCAAGCGTGGTGGAGGTAGTGCTGTATAACCAGCGGATTAAGCAGTCTGGAACCAAGAGTTAGCCAGGTATTTGCATCAAATTCTTATAGAATCACAGGGTGTTAGAATACTGTTGTCCCTGTAAACACTGACATTCAGGGTTAAAATACTGTGTTTTCGGAAATAATACATTGCAGAAACTGGCCGTGTGATACCAGTGTTATACCAACCAGTAAGTTAAGTGTCACGCTACAGCTTCGACGCTCGCCCTTATACTTTAGGTAGAGAGACGAAGCAAATGGTGCCAGATATTTGCTTGTCTTGTGACTCTCAGGAACTTGTCACTTTGTACATGAAAGTGTGCCGGCAGGACTAAATCCATCGAAGGGGAGAAACAAGCGAGTGGTGTTTTCTTGTGTTCAGATGGTACATCTAACGGGAGCGACAGTAAGAAGCTGAGAGTGGAAGACAGGATGGAGGCTGCTCCGTCTCGTGTTCTGCACATCAGAAAACTTCCCAATGAAACTACAGAAACGGAGGTCATTGCCTTGGGGCTACCTTTTGGGAAAGTCACGAATATCCTGACGTTGAAGGGGAAAAACCAGGTGAGTAGGCCTGGAATAGTGGTGTTGGTCCCTATATTTAATGAGCTAAAATACAATTTCATACATGTTCACATCTATTTCCAGTCATATGAAATCTATAGTTTAAGACCTAATGAATTTATTTCCTTCGACTGATTTCCATATAAATTTTGAAATGTTGTATTTGTTTTTGTTAAGTATACTATTTCTTTTATACCGGTTTGGAATTTTTCCTTTGTTTGCCCACTTTTTTATCCATTCAAGGATTACAAAAAATGAGGCATCTTAACTTGAATGCCATTGGGTATATAGCTTGAGAGAAAACATTAAGGGTTTCTTCCTGTCCATAGGCTTTCTTGGAACTGGGAACAGAGGAAGCCGCCATAACTATGGTCAACTACTACTCCACTGTTACACCCCACGTTCGTAACGTCCCTGTATTCATACAGTACTCTAACCACAAAGAACTGAAAACAGATTCTGGAAACCAGCGGGCCCAGGCAGTCCTACAGGCCGTGTCAGCAGTCCAGGGGGGGGGCACCCCCACGTCGGTCTCCACAGACCTGGCTCTAACAGCTGCAACCAGCCCTGTGCTCAGAATAATAATTGACAACATGTTCTATCCAGTCACTCTGGATGTACTGCA
Organism: Umbra pygmaea; assembly: GCA_016801145.1. Lineage (NCBI taxonomy): Eukaryota > Metazoa > Chordata > Actinopteri > Esociformes > Umbridae > Umbra > Umbra pygmaea. Next base: position 1,987 of record JACXGM010008199.1, read on the forward strand.
GCAGGTACTCTACGTTCACTCAGATTTTATAAACGCTAAATACATGTATGGTTTTGCTGTTCATCTCCATTGTATGTAGAAGACGGCTACTTCTGCCTTGAGGTTTAATATTACAGCGCTTACACAACCAGCTACATGTACAAGTGTTTTTTTCTATTTTCTATTTATTTTTTCTCACAATATCCTGTTCTGTTCTTTACTCGTAAGATTTTCTCAAAGTTTGGTACGGTCATGAAGATAATCACATTCACGAAGAATAATCAGTTCCAAGCCCTGCTGCAGTTCAATGACCCTTCTACTGCACAGCAAGCTAAAATTGTGAGTAGTAATTTCAGCAAATCTGAGTGCTTTTCCTGTGCCTTCCCCTTGACCCCTGCCAGCTGCTCATTGCACCTCAAGCATGCAGTTTTGTTTTATTTTTATTGACAGCAGCACTGAGTTAAATTATCCACATGCAAATGAAAAGGCAACTTGTGTTTTCATTCTCCCTCAGGCTCTGGATGGTCAAAACATCTACAACTCTTGTTGTACACTCCGCATCGACTACTCCAAGCTGGTCAACCTGAATGTGAAGTACAACAATGACAAAAGCCGTGACTACACACGGCCGGAGCTCCCAGCCGGGGACGGCCAGCCAGCCGTGGACCCCAACATAGCCGCTGCCTTCCAGGGCAAGGACTCCAATTCTCTGCTCGGTAAGATCCCAGGTACATCCCTCTCTTTTCCTCCTTCTCGTTCCTCTTCATGTTGCTTTGGGGGCTCTTGGGGTTAGGAGGCAGGGAGGTGTTGGAAGCTAGCCGCTCTGCTATCTGCATACAGTGCCCATCATAAGTATTGGGAAATGAGTGTTAATTGCTTGTTTCCTGGACACGATTCAATGATGAATATGAGGCAAGAGTACAGATTTTCACCTTTTATTATTTAGGCCGAATTTTGAATGATTTCAATATGGGATTAACTTGGCCAGTGTAAAACCTTAAACAATTTGGCAGTATGTTTTCGGTCATTGTCCCATTTTATTGTGAAGTACAGTGTCTGGTGGCATTTTCTTGTACATTGATAGCCAGTGTAATATATTTTTTCTGCAGTCATCATTCATTACATAATCAATAAAGATGTTAGCCTGTTCCAGAGGTAGCCAAACATGCCCATACCATGGTACTACCTCCACCATGCTTTGGATCATTTGCATTTCCTTTTTTGTATGTTTGATAAGTTTACCTCCTACTTATCCATCATAATTCTGTTCCAAAACTGTGCTGGATGATCTACACTTAAAATAACTGTTTGGTATCTGATTGAAAGTTTGCATTTTGCATTGTAGCTTCTAATTCTGCTGCTATAGTATTCTACAAACTGTAGATTGTGACACTTTGAACCTAGCATCCTAGAATCAACATGGAAACCTTCTGACTAACAGTCTGACTCCCTAACCACTGAGCCATCTGACACCCCGTTTAATTTAGGATTTCATTTATGGTTGGTTTTCACACATCTGTTCGTTCTTCTGTCATTAATTTCCAAGTGCTAATATTCTTAGTTGGTGAAACATCTTGAAACAGAGAAATAAAACCTGACAGTCTGTAGTCTTGCCTCATAAAAATATGATTAGAAATAAATAAATATTATTATATAATACTGTAGATAAAAAAAAATTTGACTACTGTCCCAATATTTGTGGAGGGCACAGTATCTGGTTCTGTTTTTCTCTAATACCGATCTGGAAAGGTTTAAACTCTGGCTGCACTGTCTGCCAGTGAATGTTTTACCTGTGTCTCAGATGAGGCAGGCTTTGCACCTCCTGAACCAGCCCAATGGTTCTAACTAAAATCTCTGCCAACACTAGACCAGGTGAGCTGCAGATCCCCTGTGGGTCCTGTTTAGTCCTAACCACTCTACCCTATCTCCAGGGGCCCTCAGCCCGCTGAATGCTGCAGCAGCGGCGGCGGCTGCCGCGGGGCGGGTGGCTCTGTCTGGACACTCGGGCTCTAGCGGCGTGCTGCTTGCCTCCAACCTGAATGAAGAGGTCAGTACACTTCTGTCACCCCACCACAGGGAGGCTGAACACGGGCCACCTAACACTGTCATCTCACTCATTTGATCCACCTCTCTCTATCTCTCTCTCTCTCTCTCGCTAGCACTCTTTCTCTCCATGATTTCCAGGTTCTCCAGTGCAGGCTGAGCCCCTCTCCCAAATGTAGAGAAACAGACTGAAGTCATAAACCTGTTATAAATCTGGCCCCTGTCTGTCTCCCCTTTGCCATGTTGTACTGAGGCTGTTAACATGTTTTCTTCTCTAAGCTCTCTTTTCTGGCTCACGATCTCTTATGATGGTTCTGTCTTCAATAACAATCACCACTATTCACCCTTTTCATTTGGCCACAAGAACTGAAACTTAACTTAGGCTCTTCACTCTCCTCTGTCGTAACTTTAACACTGTCTCCCTGACTTAGGTTTCTCCATGGAGAGTTGATCCTAGCACTTTAAGTATTATTTTTGCCCCCACACACACCGTGTATGTTTGTGGGGTCCAACATGAGCTGGGAATACCATAAGTCTACCTGGTGGTTTCATGTCTGTCCTCGCATGTCAGTTCTGTCAAACTGAATTGACTGCTTGGGTTTTGGACTAATTGTCTTCATTTCATGCTCTTTTTAGTTTTCCACACTTCAGATGACATTTCTTGAACGTTGAGCTTTGCGTACCGCATGCTTTTTTTTCTTCATTGCCAGTTAGATGTATGATTATGGTGAACTTATGATTTGACATTGAATGTACCTTACCCTTGTTTGTCCAGGGGATGATTACATTTGTCACAGTTTATTTGCTTGTTTAGTTCTGACTAAGTACATGAACCAGCCATTCTGACCAAACTCTTGCATTTCCAGTGTACTGACCTGTTTTTTTTGTCCCCCTCCCTTATTTTTTTTATTACATTTGCATTTCCCCTCCCTCCTTCCCTACCTCCCTCCCTCCCTGCCTCCATGTCTGTCCTGCCCCCCCTCCCCCTCCCTCCCTATAACCTCAATGTTCATGCTTGGTGCTTGAACAAAACCTGTTCCCCTGGACCAACCTAAATCCCCAAATTAACTGCCTTGAACCATGCTCCATGACCACCTTCACCATTCTACGGGAAACCACCCTCCGTTATGGATGATCTGTCCATCTCCGCTCTCTACCTCCGACTCTTCTACCTCTCTACCTGTCTTCTGCTGCTTGCTCTTCTCTCCTTCTAAAGATGGTTACGCCCCAAAGTCTGTTTACCCTGTTCGGTATGTTATTGTTAGCTCTCTATCGCTCTCTCTTAATGTCTATTTCTGTTACAATGAGGTCATTCCAGGTTTTAGTCTGTTTTTCTGTTATATTGGTTTGGTTGTCTTTCAGTCTAAGTTGATCTCTAGAGTTCTGTTAATGCATGGTAAATTGGCATGAACAGTAGTTTGATCTTGCCAAACATCTCAAAGCTTTTTAACTTGTCTATTTGAGGGTGTCTCAGTCTCTCACACACACACATACACACACACACACACACACACAGACACACAACGCTCTGAAAGCCTGTATGTTATTTGCCGGTTAAATTCTGATGAATGATCTCTATCTAGCCCACCTCTACTCTCTCCATCTGTCCTGAACTTTCCTCCAGTCCTAACTGTTTTCCTCATGGTCTGCTCTTCCTCTCCTCTGTCTCCTCCCTCCGCTTCCTCTCGTCTGCTATTGGCTCCCACACAGGCGTATATGGGGATTGCCAGAGGGTGAAGATCCTGTACAATAAAAAAGACAGTGCTCTGATACAGATGGCTGACGCCAACCAGGCCCAGCTAGGTAAGATAATCAGCCATGCTTCTTCCATTTCCCCAACTCTCAAAGCTCCGCCTGGATAGAAATGTCTATTGAATCCATTTCCCCCAGGCTATTTTAGTAACTACCTGCTTTTGGACACCATCACTTTAACGTGGATACTTAGTTCATGTTTGTGTGAGATCAGATTACAACAGATTTATTTTTCCCCGCCAATCTTAAAACGAAAGTTAGAATTTCCGCTGTTATCACTATGCTTTCAACCACCAGAAAGCACAACCATGTTCCATTAGACAGTCCTAATAGGACTCCTCTGCTTCCAGCAATGAGTCACCTGAATGGCCAGAAGATGTATGGGAAGGTGATCAGGGTGACTCTGTCCAAGCACACCTCTGTGCAGCTGCCCAGGGATGGCTTGGATGACCAAGGCCTCACCAAAGACTTCACCAACTCCCCCCTGCACCGGTTCAAGAAGCCCGGCTCCAAGAACTTTCAGAACATCTTCCCTCCTTCCACCACCCTGCACCTCTCTAACATCCCGTGAGTCCACCACACGGCTCCTAGACTGGATGTCTGGTACTTGAAAGGAAATGATATGGTTTGACGTTTTGTTTACAATTCTAAGTTCACGTCTTGTTTTGACAGGGCGGATGTGACCGAAGAAGACCTCAGACTACTCTTCTCCAATGCCGGAGGCACTGTGAACGCGTTCAAGTTTTTCCAGTAAGTCTCTCTCTTTGCAAATTTTCTACCACAAAATTAATGTAACACAAGTTAGTTCTCGTTTTGGTTATTCATTTGCTTGAGTCTATTCAGACTATTTTCTGTTGTGATTGCCAGCTCTAGGGGTGCTGACCCTGTGCTCCTCCTTGCATTTTGCTTGGGGTAGTTGAGAGCAGATTCTGTTAGTTTGACCAAAAACACCTCCTCTTGACAGGGATCACAAAATGGCGCTGCTACAGATGTCGACAGTGGAGGAGGCCATCCAGGGTCTGATTGACCTCCACAACTACAACATGGGAGATAACCACCACCTCCGAGTCTCCTTTTCCAAGTCCACCATTTAAACCTGCCTAACGAATCCTCCACAACATCCTTGTTTCCCAAGCAGATTTTGGCTGATGTTCGTTGACTCTTTCCGGACTCCGGGGGACCACGTTTTCACCTTTTGACCTCATTGTTTTTCATTCTACTTTCTAAGTGTTATCAGTCATTCCTTCAGTGAGAACCAGGAACCCAAATTGAAAGAAAAAAAATTAATTAAAAATGAGGACATTTTTCCCATGCCCCATTTGTATAGAAGTAAAACCTTTCCCGTCTTCTCGTAACGAAGGGTGGATGAATGGACTTTGGCGCCTCTTTTTAATTGTAATAAGTTATACAAAATGTGCCTTACCTGACAATATCAACTCTTTTTACATCCAAATAATTACATACATCCCTGCAGTCTGATTTTGAGGCACATTAATTTTGATGTGAAACTTGTTAAAACATTGTCTTCTCCTGTGTGACTGACTGTTTTTTGAAGTTTTACCACCCAAGCAGTTTTGCCTTTTTAGTTGCTGGTGTTCAATTTGTTGAGGGTTTAATTTTGTTTTCTTCAATTCACTGTAGTTGTTGTGGAGTGGGATTCAATGAGTTTGACGTTGAATCATTATTAGCGAACTTGGACCACGATGTGGAAAGTAAAAATTTTTTTGCAGAGAAAAAAACAATCCTGCTTTAATCCTTGTTTCATATGTATGATCATTTAAACATTTTTTGTTTCAGTTTACACATCACAACCATTTACTAAAATAGTCTAAATGTTGCAATTCTTTAGTTTTATTTCTTTTACCTTATTTTTATTGCGATTTATTGATGTACATGAGTAGGAGGGGAGTGGTTTTCTAAGCATGTATCGCCTGGTTAAGTTCAAGGAATAAAAAAAGAAATTGGTAATACTTCACTAATTTTAAACTGTCATTAATGTCATAATGTAATATTATGACCATGTTATGATGTACAGTACAAATAAAGTTTTACACAAACTTCTGCATGCATTGGAGGAGGTGAACAGAAGAATTTGTAGTGATGTCAATGTGTTGCAGTTTACTGAAGACTGATAACCCTGGTTGGGACCAAAGTTTGTGCCTTTAGTCTTAATTTACATTACATCACCAACAAAAGGAATATCGTTTTAGTGTTTGATTTGATTATATTTTATGTATCTGAAAATAAGATCCAAGTACCTTATTCAGAAGCAACATTATGATATACATGTAAAACCCACTCTTGTTTTAAGAAGAATCCCACAGAGTCAGCCTTCTGGAAAGTTGTATCTAGAAAACATTAGATATGTTGTCAGTTTGAGAGAACTCATGTATATTTTCTATATTAGTTCATTTTTACGTCTCTAGAAATGTACGATTAAGATATAGTTTGCAAGCGGCACAATTAAAGTAATTTTCTAACAAAGTCGGGAGGTTTTGGTCTGACTTGGTTGTGTGATTTTTGTTTTTCCTCCTCTCTCGTGTGTACTCTGCTTTGCCTCTGTAGCATGCTTCAATAAACTTCTGTAGCTCTGTATTCACCTCTCTTCTGTCTGCACCTTGCACCTTTCCTCTCCAGACTCACTCATTAGGCTTATCTTTTTGTACTGTTAACTCCTAGGGTAAGAAAGGGAATGCACTAAACCAAATTAGGAGAACAGCAAAAATAGGCCTCATACTGTGTGCTGATTTGAACATTATATCAAACTGTCCAACTCTGGTTTCTGACAGATTCTACTCTCTGGTTTAAAATGTAGTTTGTCTGCTTTTCCTGTAGGTATCAGCTTTTTAACAAGGCATTTTAAAACTCCCACTTCAAATCTATTTTTGCTCTGTTAGAGGAGCTGTCACAATACTTGTGAACTACACTGTGTTCCAAATAATTATGCAAATTGGAATTAAGTTTCATATACTTTAAATGTTTTGTTTTTCAATCAACTGGTTTCATGTCTCTGGGCTTTTTGGTTCACTGAAATCAATCTCAGACACCTGTGATAATTAGTTTGCCAGGTGAGCCCAATTAAAGGAAAACTAAGGATGTTCCACATTAAACAGGCTATAGGTTTTAAGCAATATGAGAACAAAAAAGCATAACTGCTGCGGAAAAGCATCAAATAGCACAATGATTTTGCATGATCATTGTAATGTTGAGATTTGTGGCTGATTTAGAGCATGGGCAGGTTTGTGCAGATAAAGGCATAATAAGGAAGGTTACTGCCAGACAGATTCATTGGATTAAGAGAGCAGCTGTTAAAATGCTATTACAAAGCAGCAAACAGGTATTTAAAGTTGCTGGTGCCTCTGGAGTCCTGCATACTTCAAGGTGTAGGATGCTCCAGAGGCTTGCACTTGTGCATAAACCTACTATTTTGCCACCCCTAACCAATGCTCACAAGCAGAAACTGTTGCAGAAATGCATGAAGACTGATTTTCAAACAGTCTTGTTTACTGATAAGTGCCGTGCAACACTGGATGGTCTAGGTCAGTTTTTTCTCAAATGGGGGTATGTGTACCGCTAGGGGTACTTTGGAGTACTTCAGGGAGTACATGAAATATTTGCAAAAATGCTAATAAAAAATATGTTGGGAGGTGGGAGGCAGTTTGCATCAAAAGAGCAGCTCTGGGAAGCTTTTCTGACATCCTGCAAAGAAATTCAAGTTCAATGGATGCAAGAATTGTGAAGGTGATATCAAAGAAGTGGTCCTATGTTAACATGTAACTTGCCCTGTTAAGATAAGTTTATTTGAAATAGCTTTTGATTTCAGTAAATATGACCTAATGCTGCAAATTTAACAAATGAATATTTTCAGTTCTTTACAACCTATATAATGTTTTGAAACTCTTTTTTCCATAATAATTTGGAACAGTGCATTTTGAGTTTTTTAGTTTTGAAAAAAATGCTGTCTTCATCGGGTGGTTGGGGTTTGTTCAATGATATTTGACTTATACCCTAAAGGTTGATGAATTCAATATTATACTGACTGTCATTTGCATTGACCTTTAAGGTAAATCAGTGTAAAATATAATTTGCATAATGATTTGGAACACAGTGTAAGAGTAAATAAGTTCACAGAAATAAATATAGCAACATTCAAATCGGGGATGAGAATTGACCAGTAACTTGTGTTTCTAATAATTAAATGTTTCAAGTCTGTCTATTGCAGTCTTGTGGTCTCCATAACGCATTCCTGTACTTGACCAGTTGCTGCTGCGCTTGCAGTGCCGTTATGTAGTCAGTTCATTGCAATAGGCTACACAATGATGGACACCCTGTCTGTGACTCTCTGATGAAGGCTATTCTCTAACCCCGCTCTGGAGTTGGTAAGTTGGACTGGTGTGATTCATCATGAACTAGAGTGACTACCACCATAGCGTTAGTACCGGTCTGTGCTGCTGTTATTTTGCACACTTAAATGGAAGCACTTGTGTTCTCCATCTACCTTTATAAACAGAAATGACATGATAAATCAGAGAGCAGACGACCCAGACCGAATCAATAGCTTGTCTAGCCCCAATGCATCATATGGTAGAGACATCTGTATCCAATCTCCATCACCCAGTCAACAAGATGGGAGCTTCATTTTAATGTCTTTATTTTTTTGCACTTCATGAGTGGCTTGGCATGTGGCCATGTTAATCTTTTTTAGATTTAATTTTAGTCTTCACAAGAATGTTTTTTTGGACAAGTCAAATTTTTATCATTTTGGACAATTAAAGTGACATTTTTGTACAATTCTGGAGTTGGGACAGTATGGAATAGTCTTATTTAAAAAAGAAAGCGGAATGATTTGTAAATGTAAAAGTGACTTTTACAAGGTATTGTATGTTTTACCTAATCAACTACATAGTTATTTTAAGGTAAACATTTATTGAAATTGATGCATGCAATGCATTCAAAAAAAATTGTTGAGACAAGTGCAGTTTAGGACTAATAGCGATGTGACAAGTTGAAATAAGATAATGTGAAATAGGTGAGGCAATCATGTAATCACAGTATATAAGGAGCCTCCAAAAAAGGCCTAGTCCTTCAAGAGCAAAAATTGGTTGAGTTTCGCCAATCTACCTACAAATACATCATTGAATAATCCAACACTTTGAGAACAACATTCCACAAAAACAATACGGTAGGATTTTGGGCATTTCACCTACAGTGCACAATATAATTAAATAAGTCAAGGAAAACCACTTCGGAATGTGTATGATCTCTGATCCCTCAGATGTCATTGTCTTAAAATCTGGAATGAGTCTGTAATGGATCTCCTGACATGGGCTCAGGAACACTTTTGTAAACCTTTGTCAGTTAACAACATTCTCCGCTGCATCCACAGATGCAAGTCAAGGATTTACTATGCAAAGCAGAAGCGCAGCCAACTTTTCTAGGCTTGGTCTTATCTGAGATGGACAGTAACACAGTGGAACTGTGTTTTATTTTCCGATGAGTCAACATTTCAAATGTTTTTGGACAAAACAGCCATCATGTTCTCTGGGCAAAAGAGGAAAAGGACCTTCCAAGCTGTTATTAGCATCAGGTCCAAAAGTCAGCATCTGTTATGTTATGGGGGTGTGTCAGTGCCCATGGCATGAGTAACTTGCACATCAGTTTGGGCACCATTAATGTAGAAAGAAATGTACACATTTTGGAGAAAAATACAGTATCTCACAAAAGTGAGTACACCCCTCACATTTTTGTACATATTTGATTAGAAAATTTCATGTGACAACACTGAAAAAATGACATTTTGCTACAAAAAATTGCATTGTTGTTTAGTTGATAAATCTTAGTTACCACTTTTTTATTGAAACTTGTTGTGTAAGGAATAATATATCTTTCATAAAAGTAATTGTTTTCTTGACACAACATGTAGATTTAACACCATAGTTGTTATACTCATTAATTTCAGATTTTCTAATCATCATTTTAAACCATATCAACCATTTGAAAATCATACAAGATAATTCTAGCAGAAAGTCTTACTGGATTGGTTCCTATGCAAAATCTATAAAAAAGTCCAGATTCCTATATAGCTTATAACCCTATAGGTTCCTATTATGATATAAAATGTACAAACATTACAATAGATGATTTAATTTAATCCTTGATGTCCTTACACAGCTTTCTGGACTTGGCCATTGTGGAGAGTTTGAAGTCTGTTTGATTGAGTGTGTGGACAGGTGTCTTTTATACAGGTAACAAGTTCAAACAGGTACAGTTAATACAGGTAATGGGTGAAGAACAGGAGGGCTTCTTAAAGAAAAACAGGTCTGTGAGAGCTGGAATCCTTACTGGTTGGCAGGTGCTCAAATATGTATGCCATGCAATAAAATGCAAATTAATTATTTAAAAATCATACAATGTGATATTCTGGATTACAGACCTCAACATGCTTTGTAAGTAGGAAAACCTGCAAAATTGGCAGTGTATTAAATACTTCTCCTCCCCACTGTATGTCCCTAACAGGGTGGAAAACTTCTGGAGGAAAATGTAAAAAAACATCCCATATTTATAATATTTTCAGCCACTGAGCTTGGCCAACATGCATTCCTCATAGCTAACCATTTCACTGTTCTGACAAAATGTGAAAAAACATCAAATACAATCTTTAGAATGTTTAGAAAATCCTATAGCTGCCTGTGCATGATGATTTCATCTTGGAAGATGTTTTCAACAAAAAAAATATTTTGAGGCATAAAAATTACTGTTCAGATATTATTGTGACATTGCCGGCTGCAAGTGGAAGCAGACACAAATTCTGAAAGAAAAGGCAGAGACCACAGAGTTCTTTTGCTAGCTCAACGAGCCCAGTTATAATTCCTCATGCCCCACTTGACAGCTAACCCCTGGGTTGAAATGTCCGGTCATAAAATAACAAATATGTATATATATACAGTGCCTTGCGAAAGTATCTGGCCCCCTTGAACTTTTCAACCTTTTGCCACATTTCAGGCTTCAAACATAAAGATATGAAACTGTAATTTTTTGTGAAGAATCAACAACAAGTAGACACAATCATGAAGTGGAACGAAATTTATTGTATATTTCAAACTTTTTTAACAAATAAAAACCTGAAAAATTGGGCGTAAGTTAATACTTTTTAGCGCCACCTTTTGCTGCGATTACAGCTGTAAGTCGCTTGGGGTATGTCTCTATCAGTTTTGCACATCGAGAGACTGAAATTTTTGTCCATTCCTCCTTGCAAAACAGCTCGAGTTCAGTGAGGTTGGATGGAGAGCGTTTGTGAAGAGCAGTTTTCAGTTCTTTCCACAGATTCTCGATTGGATTCAGGTCTGGACTTTGACTTGGCCATTCTAACACCTGGATATGTCTATTTGTGAACGTAGATTTTGCTTTATGTTTCTGATCATTGTCTTGTTGGAAGACAAATCTCCGTCCCAGTCTCAGGTCCTTTGCAGACTCCATCAGGTTTTCTTCCAAAATGGTCCTGTATTTGGCTCCATCCATCTTCCCATCAATTTTAGCCATCTTCCCTGTCCCTGCTGAAGAAAAGCAGGCCCAAACCATGATGCTGCCACCACCATGTTTGACAGTGTCGATGGTGTGTTCAGGGTGATGAGCTGTGTTGCTTTTAAGCCAAACATAACGTTTTGCATTGTTGCCAAAAAGTTCGATTTTGGTTTCATCTGACCAGAGCACCTTCTTCCACATGTTTGGTGTGTCTCCCAGGTGGCTTGTGGCAAACTTTAAACAACAATTTTTATGGATATCTTTCAGAAATGACTTTCTTCTA
>JACXGM010008199.1:13664-29423 GCA_016801145.1 Umbra pygmaea
GCCCACCTCAGCTGTAGATCTCTGCAGTTCATCCAGAGTGATCATGGGCCTCTTGGCTGCATCTCTGATCAGTCTTCTCCTTGTATGAGCTGAAAGTTTAGAGGGACAGCCGGGTCTTGGTAGATTTGCAGTGGTCTGATACTCCTTCCATTTCAATATTATCGCTTGCACAGTGCTCCTTGGGATGTTTAAAGCTTGGAAAATCTTTCTGTATCCAAATCTGGCTTTAAACTTCTCCACAACAGTATCTCGGACCTGCCTGGTGTGTTCATTGTTCTTCATGATGCTCTCTGTGCTTTCAACGGACCTCTGAGACTATCACAGAGCAGGTGCATTTAGATAGAGACTTGATTACACACAGGTGTATTCTATGTACATCTACTGTACATGCATACTTGATCAATGTATTCGATTAAAATATAATTTTGACTCAATTCAAATAATTTGAAAGTGTATCTATTTGCACCCCCATTACAAATAGCCGAAGGCCCACACCTGATCTATTCACACCCTGTGACGTAACAAAAAAATAACATCTTCCTTGACAGCAGTAACTGGCATATTAAGAAAGTTTTGTCTCTAAAGATTATAACAATTGAATTTCTAGCAGAAAATAGATACTACACTCGTGCTTTCTGTCTTCAGTGAAAGCATACAACCGTTAGTTTGTTAGTTAGTACCTATTTTTGTATACAGTATGGTTACCTAGAAAAAGCTTAAAGAGACCAATTGTCAACAGTTCTACTACATTCCATTAGGCAACAGGCTTAGATCTAATGGAGATGAGTGGTTAGAACAGTGAGCTATGTCCCGGTCCCGGGAGTCTGGGGTTCAATTCCCCAGTGAAGAGTTCTTGTCTCTGAGAGGCTGTAAAATACATTTTTACTTAGGTTTTGGAGAGGCTACTTCAAATTCTTTGCATCCCAAAGTGATAATAAGTAGATTATGACTCCGTAAATGAGAATGGTGTGTATCATAAAAGAAACATTTCCATTGCAGATTTTGCATTAAAATTATGGTAAAATAATTAGAGTAGGTGCTGTAATAGGTTATTTTGTAACATGCACCATCTATGAGTTCAGCATGTTGTAACTCATGAAAAGGTAATATCAACAATAACAAGCTTCGATATTGTGATTAATATATGACTTGTTATGGGGAGAAATGTGTGTCTCTGTGCTGCTGTAGTTAGCTCTACAGAAAACAACCCTTGGAAATAGCCTGCCTTTGATCAAGCTATCACATGACCATGCATTAGCCTAATAGTAGCCCATGCATGGTGATATAGCTCTTAAACTGTTAAGAACTAAATTACTGTACAGCTGGAAAATACACCCATGCACTTTGATAAGCATCAGAACAGGACAAGTGTGAGAGTTTAAATCTGTGCATTTTACGATGCTTCTTTAACCTGCGGAGGAGTACTGTCACGAAAATGGGATCAGCTGCTACTGGGCCCCTGGCAGTATGGTCACAAATATGTGTTTAGAACATAAGGAAAAAAATATAGAGATTTCCACATTTTCCAAGTTTTTTTTTATTACATTGTGTGATCAATATGCCAGGGTAAATGCACAGGGGTGCAAATAGCATTTGCTTCTAATTGCACCAGGGTACGAATAGCATACATTGATATTTGTACCAGACGAGGTATTAATAGAACACATTGCTGTGTTCACCGGAGTACATATAGCATTCACTTCTAATTGCACCAGGGTACGAATAGCATACACTGCTACCTAATTGTACCAGGGGTGCAAATAGCCTCACCCCTATAAAAATCTAGTTACAACTACAGTTGCCTAGTGTCTTGCAACAATAGAAATATTATTTTGCTTTTGAATGCATATGACATCTAAAATCATTTTCACCATTTACAAAATAAAATCTTCAGTAACATTATTAGATTCTAAGGTGGTAATGGGATTACAGTGAGGTGTGCTTTTATTTTAGATATAGTGGGTTATAACATGTGATGAGTACTGTTGAATTACCATGAGAAAGGATGCAGACGCAGGATTTCAGAATTCAATAGTTTACTTAACACTTGTCAACAAAACTAGAAATACAATTTGCAATTTTCACATTACATGCCAACCAAGAAGTTAGCTAGGGTCAATTGAAGTTATCTTCCAGGCACACAACCCACCTGAGGAAGTCCCTAGGAAGGTATTCTTGGCCTTTCTCCACTTCCCTTAACCTGAGACAATGCAATAGCTTCCTTTTCTCAGCTCTTTTTAGCCAGGAGTTTTGCCAACACACCCTGATTATGAATCCAAGTTGTAGTGGTGCTTGGATACTACCAGTTAGTAATATACATTTTGAATAAATAAAGGATAATCAGTTGTTTATTGTAATGGCTGCATTTAAAGATAATAAAACAATTCTTGTGGTGGGAATTGAGTACCTTTATCGGAAGACATTTAGACATATGTAATTTGGGTTGTTCATAATCTGTGGATACTAATTTAGTATCTGGTTCTCTGTGGAACCCAGTTCAATTAGGACCTTAGAGGTAGTTCTTATCAGTAGAAGAGTGGTTCTCAGCTATGCTCTGCACTGGATGATACACAGTTAGGCCAGTAAGACAGTGAGCACAACCTCCCATTTTCAGCCTGACTCAGTCAGCCAAACTGTGCTCCACTCATCTCGTCTCATTCCTTTTTATAGCGATACAGTGGTGAGCCCGCTGTTTTGAAATTGTATTCCATTTACTAAGTTCACTACCTGGTCATCAGTGCGTGGTAACTGCTAATCCATACTGCTCTGCTCAGCCAATACACACATCTTGGCGCGTGTCCCGCTATCCATCACACAGGTCTCATAATCTTCACGTGTCAGCCTCCCCTTTGGCCCGAGGTAACGTTACTGTAACATCTAATTTAGCTGGCTCTGCTGATAATGACTATTGATTTGGATTGTGTTCTTGTTTTAGAGAGATACATGGAAGAACAATATTTTACAGTTTTGTCTGTTCCGTGCCAAGTTCCCTCTTACAACTACACATCATCTTCCCAATAAAAGTCAACATTGTCAGTCAACCACATACCCCTCACTTTTTCCAGCCTAGCGGATATGCATGGTATTAGTCTGGCATGCTGTTTGCATTCAACAATGTCCAGGCCAGTGATTCACAGGTCTTCATTGTTCTGTATGAAACAAGATTAGCTACTATAATATATAGTTATACTTAGCTCTATTACTATTGTGTAGTGTGTTACATTATAGTTACATTTGTAGAAGTAGAACTTTAAGATGCAGTCTGTGGTTTTGGCCACTGGTTGTATATGTGGCACCGTTGAGCTAGAAAGGTTTCCATGGAAATGTAGTACTTTGTCATGTATTTGTGCATGTCATCAAACAAGCATTTTTTACCTTTTACATATAAATAGCAGATTACACATCTAGGCCAAAATGGGAAGTTTAAAACATTATTTTATTAATTGTAAAAGAGACTTCATCTTTGAAATGATTATATAATATCTGTAGATTGTAGTCTTAATGAGTTGATACCATTAATATCCGCACAATGCCATCATTAAATCAATAAAATCGCTAATTGGTACTGTACTTTTTCATCATTAGCACTATTAAGATGCCAGCTAATTTTTTTATGAGGAATAATCAACTTTATAAGGAGTAATTATATTATATTCTATTTAACTTCATTTCTTAATTTCTAAGCAGAGTTTTTACCACATTTTCTATTCTATCGTGATATAGAACAAATCCTGTACACCTGGAACACAAAACCGCCTCTCTGACATTCTCTCTCGCTTCCCCAACCCTTTTGCCCTCACCTTTTCTCCTGGCAGAAAAGTGTGTGTGTGTGCATGTGTGTGAGTCTGTGCGTGTGATCGGTCAGGGAGGCTCAGATCAGTTGCCGGGCAGAGGGGTCAGAGTGATAATGAGATGCTTGGAGAGAGAGTGACAGGGGTGTGCATGTGTAAATAATCTATTAATTAAAGGGAGGGACGGAATGAATAGGAACCTTCATCCCTCCGTCCTCCCCTCCCCCTTTTCAGCTCCTCCTCCTCACACACTCTCCAGGTTCAGGAAGAACCACAAAGAGACATTTATTGAGAGATTAAAGGAAAATCTTCTAGATTGCTGTATAAACAGGTAATTTACAATATTAAACTGACTTTTATCTATATGCAAATGACTCCCCTCCTACACTGATTTAAATAATTTATGTGAAGGTTTGAAAGTGAGGTGGGTGTCTCTTGCCATTGAAGATAACCCAGTTAGGCTATAAAGGAAACTATTAACTTTCGGGGTTTTTTTCAAGCCAGAGTTTATTTCATTCAATTACAGCAATTGCTTTTCTGGGTCGGGATGCGGGAGCAAACGTAAGGGTTTTCGCACTGTTTCTGTGTAAATATTTTGCCTGCAGGGTTTTTGCCGGGTAATGTCAATATCAGGTGCTCAGCTCATACCTCAAGCCTCCGTCAAACCTCTTGTCACCCATCAAGACATCACACCTCTCAGACACGGGGGACATGGGTAATTTCATCTCACATAAAAGGGCTTTGTTGCCGTAGCTCGGCTCTTACCAGATATGACTCTTTTTTCCTTCAGTCTTCTGTCACATGATCAGATTGGCAAGATCCACCTCAAAGTGAAGACTTTCTTCTGAAGATCAGTGGGCTGGCTCTATGTGTCCTTTACTATCACTCTATGTACAGTGAACATAACTCTGCTGAAATGGAGCCTTTCTTTTTTTGGTCTCTTTAGTGAGATGGTCAATTAAGAATCAGTAGTTATAGAATTAACTTGACAGTCTATTGTTATAGTACAGAATATGTAGAGTAAATATCTTAAGTGGTGTGGTTCCCAGTGCAGATATTTCATGAGTATTCTGCATGCACAAAACCCCAGGCAGATTTGTGTAAGCCATTGGAAAATGAACAGCCATAACCTAAGCCTCGCCTCAAAGGCGAAATGTACTGTGATTCTCTGACGTACCTTCAATGCTGCACACCACTCAGATTGTATACTGTTGTGAATGGAGAGTAAGAATAGAAAGGGACACATTTTGTGCACCATCATTTCAAGTTACAGTAAGCTCTCAGACAGTCAAGAGATATAATTGAACTGCTGCTGCTGTAGTGTTTGTAAAGGTCAATTGCCTCGACTGGTACATTTAGTGAAATTTTCCCCTCACTTTTCTGGACTTTAGATGAGAGAATATAAGAGCAGTGGGAAATGCTGTTGTAATACTGACAGATGGCAAAGACTATTACCATTGTCTAGAGTATTTTTATAGTGTCCCCTGCTCTCCAATTTCCCCTAAAGTGCATGCTCCTCCCATGTGAAATCCAATGTGTTCACCTAAACTCTGACAAACGTCTTCCTGTAAAAATCTATCTGTAATGTCATAATCACATAAAAGCGATAACAACCAACTGAATGTCATGAATAAAAAGCATTTTGTAAAATTTCACTGTTCTTTAGCAGCTACATTTTTCCATTGAATGCATGTTTTAAGACACAAACACTGCAATTTTATTTTAAAAGATTGATACGTCTGGCTGTAGGTTTCTCTTAACATTTGTCACTAATTGATGGTTGTGCATCACTCTCTCTCTGAGAAGTGACTCATTTAATGTAGATGTTATTGGCAGAATGATATGTCACCAATAGCCTGCCAGCATTCTCAAAGGTCTGCTCTGTTATGGGCCGATGACATCAGTGTATGAGGTGAGGTCACCATAACGATGATCTTATCTCCCAGTAGGATGTATTAGAGAACAATAACACATTTAATATCCTGCTCTTAGTACGTGATAGATCTTTCACCTCCACCTCTTACTGATGTTTTTTGCCCCTCCCCTACTCCTCCTCCTGCTCCTACTCCTCATAATCTGAGGAAGTGCCAGACTAAAAGCCACACCCATAAATACATTATTTTATTGCAATATTTTTCATGGTTTATAATTTGAACCACAGCTCTAGTATTTTGCTCTCTTTCTTCCTCCTGGCTCTATTTGTCTGTGAATCCAATTCAAAGATATACCGGTACAGTATGTCAGACTGAAGAAATCCTCCTTAACTACTTTAAGTTATACAAATAATATCATACAATAGTTGAATTTAGTCAAACATAAATGAATTCATGTATATTGTCCATATACTGTACTTCACTCTCAAAATGCAGACAAGAGCAGCTCTACAATATTTATTCTAAACATGGTCAGTATTGTTATATATATATTGTATATACTGGATGCATACAACTCTGGAAAAAAAATTGAGACCACTGCAAAATAATCAGTGTCTCGGGTTTTCCATTGACGTTTGTGAACATTTTGGTTTTATTCCTACTATTGACAACATTCATCCCAAATTCAACATAGAAATGTATCTGCAGAAAGCTAGTATAATCATAGTAACTGTATTTCATGCATCTAGTCATGCTCTCCACCAGTCTGTCACATTGATGACTTTATTCCACTCCTGATGCAAAAATGCATGCAGCTCATCTTTGTTTGATGAGGTGTGACCATCCATCTTCCCCTTGATCACATTCCAGAGGTGTTCAATTGGGTTGATTTAAAAATAAATTGCAGTTTATTTCTTCCAGAGCTGGATATACACCAATCAGCCACAACATTATCACCACTGACGGGTGACAGGTGAAGTGAACATTGCTAATCTCATTATCATGGCACCTATCAGTGGGTGGGATATATTAGGCAGCAACTGAACATTTTGTCCTCAATGTTGATGTGTGAAAAGCAGGAAAAATGGGCAAGTGTACGGACCGAATTTGACAAGGGCCAAATTGTGATCGATAGAAGACTGGGTCAAAGCATTTCCAAAACTGCAGCTCTTGTCTGCATTAGTCAGTACCTATCAAAAGTTAGGAAGGAAGGAAAAGTGGTGTACCTTTTGAGCATCAGAACTGGACCACAGAGCAATGGAAGAAGGTGGCCTTGTCTGGTGAATCACAGCGTGTGGATGGCTGGGCACGGGTGCATTGGTTACCTGGGGAAAACATGGCACCAGAATGCACTATGGGAAGAAGGCAAGCTGGTCGAGGCAGTGTGATGCTTTGGGCAATATTCTGCTGGGAATCATTGGGTCCTGCCATTGATGTGGATGTTACTTTGACACGTACCACCTACCTGGTAGGTGTTCTTAAAGTTAATGTCCACCCTTTCATGGAAACGTATTCACTGAAGGCACTGGTTTCTTTCAGCAGGATAATGTGCCCTGACACAAAGCAAAAATTGCTCAGGAATGGTTTGAGGAACACAAGAATGAGTTCAAGATGTGGGCTTGGCCTCCAAATTCCCCAGATCTCAATCCAATCAAACATCTGTGTGATGCGCTGGACAAACAAGTCAGATCCATGGAGGCCTCAGCTCACAACATCCAGGACTTAAAAGATCTTCTGCTAACATCTTGGTGTCAGATACCATAGCACAGCTTCAGAAATCTAGTGGAGTCCATGCCTCGAGAGTTCAAGGCTGTTTTGGTGGCAAAAGGGGGATGTACACAAAATCAGGCAGGTGATCATAATGTTACGGCTGATCGGTGTATATCTCCAATTTAAGCTAAAACAAATACGTCTTCACAGCAGAGATATTAGGACCTGCTACTGTTACATCTCAGCTGGTTTCCTGTGTTAAGTCTAGCATGGCCCTGTCTCAAACAAGGTTTCTGTGGCTACCGATTTCAAAACAAAACATCAACTTAATTGGTTCATTAATAAATTTATTTCAAGCACATACTTGGGTGATTTTATTATAGCTTGCAGGGTCTTGTTCTCTGTAGACCTTGTGAAAGGGAATGAAAAATACAGTACATTGGGAATATCAGAGAGAGATAGAAATCGAGAGACCCGAAATCAAGAGACAGAGACAAAGAAGCCTGAAAGGGAAGGAATTGTGGCTAATTTGACTCAAATTGGGCAAAATATTTTAGATACCAAACAATTACTTTTGCCTAGTAAGTAATCACTAGATCAATGAGGACCACAATGTAAGAGAAAATATGAATGATATTGTAAAATATGTAATATTTACCACCGACTATAAACACGTGCCAAAGCTCATTGTATATTATGTAAGCATTAACACACGACAGACAATGCACAACAGTGCATTGCCAGGGAATAACCACACACCTCAGCAGTGTAGAAAGCCACGAGGCTGAGACAATATTATGAAAACGGACTTCCATGTATTATGCAGTTGCTGTCATTAACAGGCTATAATTAATAAAACTATTAATTAGTATTCGTTCCCGGTCATTAGATAGTACAAATACTAAAGTATTTTACTAACTGCTGTACTGCAGTTACGTTGTAGTCTTAAGTATTTGACCAACTGGTAGCCTATATTTTATGAGGTGTCAAGGATTATAACTGTCTGTGCGTAAACGTGTTATACTCTGCGGCTTGAAGTAGATGGTAGTTTCCAAAATATCAACGTATAAAAAATTGGTCAAATCTAAAAATTCGATCCTTTCTAGATTTCTCTCTGCTGTCAATTTTTAATTTGGATCTTATGAGTTAAAAGATAAAAACTGCGAGGGTAATATCTGTTCCATTCCATAGGATAGCCTATCATCTTTTCCAAAGACCAACCTGATGGTGATATCAATTTTTTTGGCATAGTTTGGGCAAAATCAGCACCAATCGCCGTAATCTTGAAAAAGCCTAAATTAATTAATTAAGCATGTGAATAGCTATAGGTAAATGCGAAAACTAATTTCTACTAGTTAATAAAATGTTTGCTTATGTTTTTGTTTGCATATGTGGTTTAAAAGCCTTTCTGTACATTAACTTGGAAAAATTAACTCATTGCGACATCCACTATAAGGTTTGCACAGAAGGTCGGTGTTTATCTCTAAATCTTTTAGCCTATAAACCAGTGCTTGAAGTGGGAAAAAAAAGGTGCCAGTACTCTCTTGCATTGGCAAATCATTATGACATTTGAGATTTCTACAGTGAAAAACAAAACTTTGAGATCTTGCTGGTACAACAACAATTTGTTATTTATAACAACATAAATGTCTTTATTTAAACAAGTCATGTGTGTGTCCCTTGACAAACAGTCAGGCCATGCATGTTTTTCGTTACTCACGTTATTGATGACATTGCTGTCATTGACTAAGGTAACATTAGGGTTGGTAGCTGCAGACTCCTCATTAATGCTAGCAGTTCCACTCACATCAACCTTCAACATCTAAGGCAGGGCTGGCCAACCCTGTTCCTGAAGAGCCACCATCCTGTAAGTTTTCACTTCAACCCTAATATAGCAAAGCTGATTCTAAAAATTATCTTAAGGAAAGCTAAAGCATGTTGCCCACAACAAGGGTTGAAGTGAAAACTTACAGGATGGTGGCTCTCCAGGAACAGGGTTGGCCAGCCCTGGTCTAAGGGGTTTTAGGTCCACCTGCCACAAAGTTGACCTTTTGGCCTCTGGAAAGGTCATACTTTGACCTACAGTGAAGTGCCTTATGGTTTTGGACTCAGCAGACCCAAGGCTAGAACATGGATTAATGAAATCCAACATCCTGCATCATTGAATTTTATGTTTTATTAAATATTTATCCAAAAAAAAGAACATAAGTATATTTAGTTTTTTGTGTAAAAGCATGTAAACCATGACAAATAAGGATTTTTAATGCATATTGTCGAGCCCCCAGGGCTCCTGGACCGGTGTGCCAAGTTTGTATGCCATACAAACTACGGTAGTCAACATCAAAATGCTGTAGCAATTTCTTATAATATTTCTATACGTTTTTGAAATCCCAGCTATGTTTTAATTCCTGTCTGTAACGTGTTTAGTAAAAAAGGTGTCTACATAGGGTTGCCACCTTTGATTTGTGAAAAACCGGGACACTCAGATGAAATTTGTTTTTGTTTCTTTTTTTTGGGGGGGGTATACTATGTTAACAGTTGTAGGACTCCCTATTGCCTCTCTTACCTATATATAGTATTACTCCTTCATGTAGATGCACTCCCTGACGTAGATACATTAAATACACTTTTTTGTATAAACATTGTGTAAACATTTGCTGTATAATTATATAACTATTATAAAATTGAATCATTTGTAGAAAGATAGGCTACTCTTTAGCAATTAAAACATGATTACATGTATTGTAATAGATTATAAACAACGTTTTTTGTTTTTGTTAATTTAGTAAATTTGGCCAACCTAAGACTGACATTTCTCACCTATTTTTCCATGTGTATTTCTCATCCCTTTTTGCTGCCTGCAGAAGTCCCGGCTGTCCCTCAATGAATGCTTTAAACTGTAAATCATTTTTTCTTTGACTTTGGTGGCTCATCCGATTTTGTTGTGTTATCATCATCCTCGTCCGTCTGTCCCCCAATTTCACAAAACTGAGTAAATAGAAAGTTTTAAAAAGCTAGCTAGCAACTGAACTCACACTGTTAAATCCTGGACGTGTGGATGCGTGCGCGCGACCGACCGCACAGGCAGTTACTAGGCGACAGGCGATAAGTTGAGCTTCCAATGAATTGATTTCTGCTTTAAATCAAATAAAAGTAAACGGCTGGCATTGGCCAATGCACTGTTTTAACGGTTTTTACCCGTTTACGGACACAGGATTGGATGTACACAACCATAAAGAAAACACAATAACAGTAAAAGGAAACGGTTTAATTTGAAACCAAGAAATTCTACCTTAGAAGTACAGTACATTTTGACAAATAAACGGGACAATTCGTGTCCGGGGAAAGAATATAAATTTTCCGGGACTGTCGCTCAAAAAAGAGAACAATCCCTGGAAAACCGTGACGGGTGGCAACCCTATGTCTACAACATGAACGACTTTGAGGCATTAAAGCTCCGGCTGTCTTTAACCCACAGGGATGATCCACCACTCGTTATTTTCGTCTGATCTTCCTCTTTCCGACGGTACCAAGCATTCGCGCTTGACATAGAACGTTGGGAGACTGAAGCGTTTTAATTAACGTTAGTTTAAAGTTCATGAAACGTACCCGATGATTCTGTTTGGACTTGGACCTCTGTTGACGTGTCTGGCTCTGGCACACAAATTCTTTTAGTACTGTACTTTTCTAAAGCCAGGCTAGCATAACGACTTAAAAAATAAATTTCTTTTTAGTTTCTAGGTTTTCAGCAGTGAAAAATATGTTACGGTCAGGCGACAGCATTTTCTAACTAGCGTCCGTGTGGAGAAGCGAAGTTCTGATAGGGTGGGCTGACTGCTTGCCTTTACGTGATTCGTCAAGAGATCTAAAGTAAGTCACGTAGTGCCCTCTGGGTAGTGTAGTTTATGTAACGTTCGGATCATTATCAATCTCTCTGACACTGACGCTTTCTCTGTCAGTGGTTGCAGGTACGCTTAAGAGTAAAACGTAGAGTACCGCCCCACTTCGAGCACTGGTAATGATAAAAAAAAAAGGCATCGGTACGCAAGAAAAAGTGCAGGTACGCTTAAGAGTAAAACGTAGAGTACCGCCCCACTTCGAGCACTGGTAATGATAAAAAAAAGGCATCGGGTACGCAAGAAAAAGTGCAGTTACGCTTAAGAGTAAAACGTAGAGTACCGCCCCACTTCGAGCACTGGTAATGATAAAAATTAAACTTTCATATATTTTAGATTCATTGCACACCAACTGAAATATTTCAGGTCATTTATTGTTTTAATACTGATGATTTTGGCATACAGCTCATGAAAACCCAAAATTCCTATCTGACCAATAAAAGAAGTGTTTGTAATACAAAAAAGGTGTTTTGTAATACAAAAAAAAAGACAAAGTCAACCTTCAAATAACTATGTTCAGTTATGCACTCAAAACTTGGTCGGGAATCCTTTTGCAGAAATGACTGCTTTAATGCGGCGTGGCATGGAGGCAATCAGTCTGTGGCACTGCTGAGGTGTGATGGAGGCCCAGGATGCTTCGATAGCGGCCTTAAGCTCATCCAGAGTGTTGGGTCTTGCGTCTCTCAACTTCCTCTTCACAATATCCCACAGATTCTGTGTGGGGTTCAGGTCAGGAGAGTTGGCAGGCCAATTGAGCACAGTAATACCATGGTCAGTAATAAACCATTTACCAGTGGTTTTGGCACTATGAGCAGGTGCCAGGTCGTGCTGAAAAATGAAATCTTCATCTCCATGAAGCTTTTTAGCAGATGGAAGCATGACATGCTCCAAAATCTCCTGATAGCTAGCTGCATTTACCCTGCCCTTGATAAAACACAGTGGACCAACACCAGCAACTGACATGGCACCCCAGACCATCACTGGCTGTGGGTACTTGACACTGGACATTTTGGCATTTCCTTCTCCCCAGTCTTCCTCCAGACTCTGGCACCTTGATTTCTGAATGACATGCGAAATTTGTTGTTGTTTTGTTGTGCTGCTTCTCTGTCACCCAGGTCAGGCGCTTCTGCCGCTGTTTCTGGTTCAAAAGTGGCTTGACCTGGGGAATGCGGCACCTGTAGCCCATTTCCTGCACACACCTGTGCACGGTGGCTCTGGATGTTTGTACTCCAGACTCAGTCCACTGCTTCCGCAGGTCATCCAAGGTCTTTAATCGGTCCCTCTCCACAATCTTTTTCAGGGTCGGGTCACCTCTTGTCGTTGTGAAGCGTTTTTTGCCACACTTTTTCCTTCCCACAGACTTCCCACTGAGGTGCCTTGATACAGAATCTTTTGCAGGTGTTTAGAGTTAATTAGTTGATTCAGATGATTAGGTTAATAGCTCGTTTAGAGACCCTTTTCATGATATGCTAATTCTTTGAGATAGGAATTTGGGGTTTTCATGAGCTGTATGCCAAAATCATCAGTATTAAAACAATAAATGACCTGAAATATTTCAGTTGGTGTGCAATGAATATAAATTATATGAAAGTTTAATTTTTATCATTACATTATGGAAAATAATGAACTTTATCACAATATGCTAATTTCCTGAGAAGGACCTGTATACTGTATATGGTTTCTATTGGATTTCCCTTGTGTTATTTCCTGCGTAAAGTTTTGGTTTAGGTTATCTTATTGCTTTAGTCAGTGCAGGAAATTGTATTTTAGTTCTTCGTTATATTCTGTGCATTGTCCCTTTAAGACACGTTTGCCTCTCTCTGATTTGGGCATCTGTTACCAATAGGGTTTAGGTTCTGGTATCTGGTAGATCTGTTTGATTCTTGATTAGGATCAGCCGTGTCCTGGTTGTTAGTTTGAAGTCCCTATACATATACTGCCCAGATCAGAGAAAGGTGTGGATTATTGCTCCTGTACCGTGTTCTATAGCATTCACTTTGCCAGTAAAGTTATTTTGCAACCCGGATTTCTATTATACATATTAAATTCTCCTTTACCCTGCATCTGTTTCCAGCTCCTTCATTTGACACATTACACCTCCATCATATAACTTTTTATCCAATCCCAATGATTATATTTTTACACTATAAAACGGGTCCGGTGATATCTGCTATTTTGATTGGCTAAAATTGCATTCCAAGCCTATGACAATTCCCTGATATCCGCACTGTAGAATGTTGCCTTTTCACTGAAGTGGTTAGTATGTAATCAAAAAGTATCACTATGCCCCCCTGAGGAGCTGAACAAAATAAAAAACATGGTGGACAATTCCTCTCGCTTCAAATCTCAACACCAACTTCCAAATAAGACCATCTAAAAAATAAAAAAAGATTTTAACATTCACTTACCACAAAAAGATTGTCACTGATGTAGACATGATAACCAGCCACAGGTTTTAAGTAATCTAATCTTTTTTGTAATAAAGTGTGTTTTCGTGACAAAGCGATAGCTAGCTAGTGGCTGTCATGTCAATACCGGTCAATACCAGGGCCGTCGCTAGTGGGGTGAAAGGTGGTGACAATTATAGGGGCCCCCACTACAAAGGGGGCCCCACAAAACCCAGCAGTTATACTATATAAGCCCCTGTTATATAAAAAAATTGAATATTTATATTTGTTCTATGCCTGAGATTTGAATGAAAACCACAGAAACATGCAAATTGGTTAAAGAAGCTTTAAAAATATCTGCTCCTCTCCCCTCCCTAAAATGGTTTAGTCAGATCCGAAGTATAATTATTCAGTTAGTGAAAAACATTAGATGGACCCAGAGCCAATGAAGTTGTAAGTCCCACCCAAACTCGTGAACAGAACCAATCAGAGTTGAAGCGGAAGCTGAAGTTAAATATGAACTTGGGGTGGAAGTCTGGAAGAGCAGGAGACTGACTGATTGAAAATGTTAGGGAAAAGAAAGCATAAATCAGGGTACCAGAAACGCCATGAAAAGAATGAGAAGTAGGCCAGGACAGTTGCTGTATCCCAGTCGATCAAGACGTTCTTTAAGACAGGTTAGTGTATTGTCATTTTTTTCACTGCCCGAATAGGAAATATACCATCTACACTTTTCATTACCAGCGCGCAGCAAAATCGACCGAATGATTACGTGGTCAACATCCCGTCTTTATTACGCTATTGTGAATAGAGTAGGTTTGTAAAACACACAGAAAAAATTATCACGAGTCACGACGATGGTCACAAGCATTATGCACCTGCCAGATGTTGATGTATTTTATTAGTCAAGAAAACACAAATACAGCAAACAGCTCTTAGATGGATACATTTATTAGCTTTATATAATTAACGCAGTTCCATATATCATCTTTATTAAAAAATAAGACAATGAGTTATTGTACTGGTTGTATTATATTTGTTTTTTTACATTTAACTGCATTCTTGTCAATTTCTTAATGTTTACTTTTTGATTTATGAATTATCACAGACTGGTGGGGAAACTATTATATTGCTGGTCCTTTTTTAAATTGGTTTTATAACTTTACAATGTTTTTTGTCATTTTTTGTTGTTGTAATTTTTATATACAGTTGTATGCAAAAGTGTAGGCACCCCTGACAATTTCCATGATTTTCATTTATAAATAATTGGGTGTTTAGATCAAAAATTTCTATTTAATCTATCAAATAACTGAAGGAAACTGTGATATTTCAGTAGTAAAATTTGGTTTATTGGATGAACCGAAAATGTGCAATATGCCTGAAAATGAACTTAGATAGGTGCATACATTTGGGCACCCCAACAGACATATGATGTCAATATTTAGTTGAGCCTTTAGCTAAAATAATAGCCTCTAGACGCTTCCTATAGCCTGTAATGAGTGTCTGGATTCTGGATGAAGGTATTTTGGACCATTCCTCCTTGCAAAACATCTCCAGTTCAGTTAGGTTTGAGAGACAGCCTAATTATAATAAACCCAAAGATTTTAAATGATATTCAGGTCTGTGGATTGGGATGGCCATTCCAGAACATTGTACTTGTTCCTCTGCGTAAATGCCAGAGTCAATTTTGTGCAGTGTTTTGGGTTGTTGTCTTGTTGAAATATCCAGCCCCGGCATTACTTCAACTTTGTGACGGATTCCTCTACATTATTCTCAAATATCTGTTGATATTGAGTGGAATCCATGCAACCCTCAACTTTAACAAGGTTCCCAGTACTGTCACGGGCCACACAGCCCCACAGCATGATGGAACCTGCACCAAATTTTACTGTGGGTAGCAAGTTTATTTATTTATTTATTTAACCTTTATTTAACCAGGTGGGCTCGTTGAGAACAAATTCTCATTTAAAACGGCGACCTGGCCAAGATAAAGCAAAGGTGCAAGTACAGACAGAGTTACACATGAATACAAATACACAAGAATAACACAATGGGTCGGGTAAGGGAGAAAGATAGAAAAGTGCAGTTGAATGTGCAGTTG
>JACXGM010008200.1:0-29322 GCA_016801145.1 Umbra pygmaea
GTGTGTGTGTGTGTGTGTGTGTGTGTGTGTGTGTGTGTGTGTGTGTGTGTGTGTGTGTGTGTGTCAGATTAAACACGTATACGGCATTATTCCCTATTTTTTGTTTTGATGATGCGCTATTACATAAGGAATCATTGTGTTCGTGAAGGATCTGTGTGTGTGTGTGTGTGTGTGTGTCAGGGGATCTTCACGCATGCTCCTTTCTCTCGCCTTAGGGGAATGTCGGCTAACATCAACATCGGAGTGTGTCTCGCTCCAGCGACCACGAGCAGCACACACACACACACACAGTCACTCCAGGCTAAATTTTTCTCCCACAGATACATAGACACGCCGAGAAACCTATAGAAAACCTACAATATTATGCAAAACATTATCCATTACAGTTAAGTTGGACTAAACTACAGACACAAAAAAGCCTAGTTTAAAATGAGACTGAAAAACACACATTCCTTGCCGCTGACTTTAAATGTTGTCTTTTTGTAGCACTTAAGTACTAATTTCTAAGTATACAGTATGCACTATTTATTTTCAATTCTTAGTACCAAACTCTTAACTGGTCAGACATGTAACAAAGTCCTACAATCAACTTTATTTTTTGGGTTCCAGCATATAACCATTGATTTAAAATATATATTTTTTCTATGCTACGTACTGCGTAAATTAATTTGACCACTAAAACACAACATAATGTCTTCTCAATTTTGCTCTTTTACCCATCAGTTAGCCCATTAGCAAAAATACTAATGGTCTACTCAATAATTGATACAAGAAATACATGTAAAAGCCCTGGTATAGTGAAGAAGCCTAAGCTGCCGGTGTACTCCGGATCACCCATGTACCCTGGCCACAGGGGTTCTGTCCCCGGCTCAGCTGCCTGCCTGCGCCTTCCTCTCTGCCTCCCAAGCTCCTGCATCCTTCTTTGTATCAATAAAAATGAGAAAAATCCCCCAACATTTTTACAATGTCCTAATAATTCATGCAACATGGCATGGTGAGGAATCCCTGTAAAAAGGTGGTATGGTCATGGCACATCCACACCTTCCACCTGTACAGTATTAATGTATTGATTTTAATGATGATACTGCAATTTCTGTGTGGCTAGGTTTGTAAGCACATTGCATTAGCAACACCATTTGTGGAGTCGATTGATGCTGAGGACTCACTGTTCACTTAAATAGACATGTCTGCTATGCAAATGGAATACTATGGTAATACAGTGTTGTGTTGGCCATTCCAGAATTTTGTGAAGAATAAAAAACATTTACAGCATAAGGAATATACACTGATCAGCCATATCGTTATTATGACCACTGACAGGGGAAGTAAATAACACTGATAATCTTGTTATTGTGACACCTGTCAGTGGGTGGGATATATAAGGCAGCAAGTAAATATTTTGTCTTCAAAGTTGATGTGATAGAAGCAGGACAAATGGTCAAGCGTAAGTATTTGAGCCACTTTGACAAGGGTGCGATCCTTGACGACTGGGTCAGAGCATCTCCAAAGCTGCAGCTCTTGTGGGGTGTTCCTGGTCTGCACTGGTCAGTACCTATCAAAAGTGGTTCAAGGAAGGAAAAGCAGTGAACCGGCGACAGGATCATGGGTGGCCAAGGCTTATTGATGCACGTGAGGAGCAAAGGCTGGCCCGTGTGGTCAGATCCAACAGACAATCTACTGTAACTCAAATTGCTGAAAAGGTTCATGCTTGGTCTGATAGAAAGTTGTCAGCACATACAGTACATCACATTTTGTTGCATAGCCATAGACCAGTCAGGTTCATGCTGACCCGTCCACTGCTGAAAGCGCCTACAAATGGCATGTGAGCATAAGTAATGGACCCCACCGAGCAATGAAAGAAGGTGACCTGGTCTAATGAATCATGTTTTCCTTTACAGCACGTGGATGGCTGGGTGTGTGTGCGTTGCATGAACGCATGGCATCAGGATGGAGGCACTGTGATGCTTTGGGCAATGTTCTGCCTGGAAACCTTGGGTCCTGCCCTTCATGATGCTGGTACTTTGACACGTACCACCTACCTAAGCACTGTTGCAGACCATGTACTGTATACCCTTTCATGTAAATGTTATTCCCTGATGGCATTGGCTTCTTTCAGCAGGATAATGCACCCTGCCACAAGCAAAAATGGTTCAGGAACAGTTTGAGGAACACAACAACGAGTTCAAGGTGGTGACTTGGCCTCCAAATTCCCAAGATCTCAATCCAATCGAGCATTTGTGGGATGTGCTGGACAAACAAGTTCGAACCATGGAGGCCCCACCTTGCAACTTACAGGACGTAAAGGATCTGCTGCTAACGTCTTGGTGCCAGATACCACAGCACACCTTCAGAGGTTTAGCGGAATCCATGCCTCGATGGGTCAGGGCTGTTTTGGTGGCAAAAAGGGGACCTACACAATGTTAGGCAATATAAACACACCTAAAGGATTATTAGGAACACCCGTTCAATTTCTCATGAATGCAATTATCAACTCAACCAATCACATGGCAGTTGCTTCAATGCATTTAGGGGTGTGGTCCTGGTCAAGACAATCTCCTGAACTCCAAACTAAATGTCAGAATGGGAAAGAAAGGTGATTTAAGCAATTTTGAGTGTGGCATGGTTGTTGGTGCCAGACGGGCCGGTCTGAGTATTTCACAATCTGCTCAGTTACTGGGATTTTCACGCACAACCATTTCTAGGGTTTACAAAGAATGGTGTGAAAATGGAAAAACATCCAGTATGCGGCAGTCCTGTGGGCGAAAATGCCTTGTTGATGCTAGAGGTCAGATGAGAATGGGCCGACTGCTTCAAGCTGATAGAAGAGCAACTTTGACTGAAATAACCTCTCGTTTCACCCGAGGTATGCAGCAAAGCATTTGTGAAGCCACAACATGCACAAACTTGAGGCGGATGGGCTACAACAGCAGAAGATCCCGCCGGGTACCACTCATCTCCACTACAAATAGGAAAAAGAGGCTACAATTTGCAATAGCTCAGTAAAATTGGACAGTTGAAGACTGGAAAAATGTTGCCTGGTCTGATGAATCTTGATTTCTGTTGAGACATTCAGATGGTAGAGTCAGAATTTGGCATAAACAGAATGAGAACATGATCCATTATGCCTTGTTACCACTGTGCAGGCTGGTGGTGGTGGTGTAATGGTGTGGGGGATGTTTTCTTGGCACACTTTAGGCCCCTTAGTGCCAAT
The DNA here is from genome assembly GCA_016801145.1 of Umbra pygmaea. NCBI lineage: Eukaryota > Metazoa > Chordata > Actinopteri > Esociformes > Umbridae > Umbra > Umbra pygmaea. The sequence goes on from JACXGM010008200.1 coordinate 3,212, forward strand.
TGGGCATCGATTAAATGCCACAGCCTACCTGAGCATTGTTTCTGACCATGTCCATCCCTTTATGGCCACCATGTACCCATCCTCTGATGGCTACTTCCAGCAGGATAATGCACCATGTCACAAAGCTTGAATCATTTCAAATTGGTTTCTTGAACATGACAATGAGTTCACTGTACTAAAATGGCCCCGACAGTCACCACATCTCAACCCAATAGAGCATCTTTGGGATGTGGTGGAACGGGAGCTTCGTGCCCTGGATGTGCATCCCACAAATCTCCATCAACTGCAAGATGCTATCCTATCAATATGGGCCAACATTTCTAAAGAATGCTTTCAGCACCTTGTTGAATCAATGCCACATAGAATTAAGGCAGTTCTGAAAGCGAAAGGCGGTCAAACACAGTATTAGTTTGGTGTTCCTAAAAATAATTTAGGTGAGTGTATGGTCTTAATGTTATGGCTGAGCAATATTACATTTGTTCTGGGGGGTCCGCATGGCGTAATGGGCTAAGTTGCTGCATTGATGGACAGTCTATGTCATGATAGTCAGTGGTTCGCGTCTGACAATTGGTTCTTTGACTTTTTGACCTCTTGCATGAGGCAGCACAAATTGGCATATTGATGCCCGGAATTGGGTTAGATAAATCAGATCTATCCTGCCACATCGCTCTCCAGTGACTCCTTGTGTCCAGGTCAGGTGTCTATAGATTAAATCGCCGAATTATAGTTGGTGAACGTAATCATCCTGTGCATGATCTGACTAAAGTGTTACATTTTGGATGAACAGTGCGAAAAGATCAGCGGCTGGGGGACATGTGGTTGGATGAACCATGTGCGCGCCCTTCGCCATCCCACAGATCTGTCCAAGAAATTGCGGAGCTGCTGACAAGGCAGGGTTGGTGGGAATTGGGAGGGAAAAAAAATAAAAATGTTACATTTGTTTTTGTACAGAAAATACTATGAGGTAAAATCCATCCATAATCAAAATAGTTCATTAGATTACTGTATGTCTTCAATTCAGTGCTCAAATTATGTGGGAGCCAGAGGGAGCCGAGCTCCCGAGTGAGGACAGACTCCCATGAAAAAAACAAAGTCAAAAATCTGAGGGGGTAATGCCCACAACATTTAAACACATTTATCCCCCAACACCTTCCCAGGTTGGCACTAATAATGCACAAATAAAATTGTCCTTTGAATAATAACACCTTTTGTAGATAATCCCACAAAAAAATGTTCAGTTAAATTGAACTGTTTTTTATATTTTCAATACATTGTAGATATGTTTCAATGAAGTTAAATCTATATATTTGTTTTTAATGCACAATCAGGAAAGCCTTAAGAACAATAATCCACTGGTCTAGTGATAAAAACATTTTCATAAAAGGAGTAATCTTTTGGATGACTGTGCTGGGGTCAACTGTATCTGTAATGTAGTAACTTCTGAAATTTAAAGGACAATTCCAGCACAAAATGAACCTAGAGGTTAATAACACATGGGTGCAGAGTCGACCGTTCTCTGGGAAATGTTTTCATGCTAATCGAATGTGCCCAGTTTTAGTGCAAACTGACAATTACCTTGTAACACTAGTTGTGAGGGCATGGATGAAGTAAAAAGAAATCAATATTTTATACCACTAACAAGGCTCAAAATAGCACCACAATTCCACAGTAGCATAATGAGGGTCCCTCATTATTATTATGCAAACCGAAGTATTGAGAAATTTACAAGTGTACAGACAGTTTATTAAAAAGATAGTTTTTTAAAACAGTACCGTTCGCGTATACAGGCAGGCGCCATCTTGGGAAAACAGACTTGACCAGTCGAACCATGAACACCGTGCTACCTCAGCTGAACTGTAAGCAAATTTTGTTTGATTTTAGTTTGCATCGCCAGCTGTAAGTCTTGCTTATTGATCTGAATGAATGACCGAAAAACCTCTTGCCATGGAAGATTCACAGTTCAGCTCACATAGCACAGCGTTCGTGGTTTGACTGGTCGAGACTATATTCCCAAGATGGCACCTGTCTGTATACGCAAACAGTACTGTCTTTAAAACAACCTTTTTTATAAACTGTCTGTAAACTCACAAAGTTCTCAACGCTTCGGTTTGCATGTAAGGACCCTCGTTCTGCTACCGTGGAAGACTAGTGCTATTTTGAGACTTGCTAGTGGTATAAAATAGCTATTTCTTTTTACTTCATCCATACCATCACAACTAGCGTTATAAGATAATTATCGGTTCGCACTAAAACTGGGCACATTCGATTAGCATAAAAAGAGAACGGTCAAATTGGTACCCATGTTTTTTTACCCCTAGGTTAATTTTGCGCCTGAATTTTCCTTTGAAGCTACACTGTGTATTTCTTTGAGTTGGTTCTTAGCAAAAACCCCTTTGTTCTTTCAAAAATGTGTGCTAATTCATGTGTAACTACTTCCACCAAATAATCAAAGTATTTTAGTTAGCATAGAATATTCCATTCACCATACATACAATGGTGCCGCTCGAATTGCGGCAGCCATGTTACGCCTCCATCTTTGAAAATACATTAGCCAAAGAGGGACATACCTGGAAATTCGAGCTCGGCCTTTCGCGCTTTTACACTGGTGGCACTGTGACGAATGCCAGGGGGAGATTACTCACGACTGCCGGCAAATTTCAAAGTCTGTTGAAGATGTAAGATTATGCCTATTCTCGAGGACATGTAACGGCAGCCCTGGCCCAAGCTGTACAATAGGCAAGAACGTTCGCCTGGCAACACAAAGTCAGATTTTCGGTTTCAAAATAATAGTGCTTGTTGTTCATTGCAATAATCTTTGTTTATTCATCGCTTAGGTAGTGTACATGTTCATGTTTTGCTAAAATGTGTATTCTGTTGGAATAAAACAGACTCTAGTAAATGTTTTTCAAATGTAATCGTGTTTTCACATGAGACACTGACCATTTATTCAATCAAATTGTGTGTAAAACATATTTGTTACTTTTATTAATAAAACATGTTAAATTATTATTTTTGCTATCACATGCTCTTATTGTTTCTTTACACACAATACAATTACATTTGGTTACAATTCACAGGCTGTGTAGTGAATTAACAATGATTATTGCAATGAATCAAAAGGAGCGCTATTGTTTTGAAAGAAAAAATGAATATCCAGATTCACGTTGCTGGTATAAAAACGCGAAGGCCTTTAGTTGCTTGACATATACAATTTCACCTATAGATGGGAGCAATTCTTACACAATGCAGCTTTAAGTGTAAATTATCTACATTTATTTCCTTTCATAATTAATTTGCCTAAACGTTTTTTGGTCCCCAAAAAAAACTCTGAATTTAGATTTTTGTATTGGCAATTCAAGACATTTTTTAGAAGGGCCAGTTACCCCACTAGGGTGAGGGCAGTTTATTGAAAAATGCAATAGTGTTTTTGCTGAATGACTTTGAAACCTCAACACTTTCAAATTGTTCGTTTAAAAAATGAAAAATTCTATTTTTGGAAAGTCCAAAGGCTGTGGGTGTTCTCTCTGAACAATTTAAAGGGGATGAGGTTTCTAAGTGATTCCACAAAAAAGCTATTAAAACTTCCACATTTTCAATGCTTGTAAAATAAATAGTTTTTTCTAAATATCAAAGGATGTGCAACATGTGGGTGTGCTCTCTGCCCAATGTTATAGTGGTATGAGGTTTCTAAGCCACATGATGAAAAGCTATTGAATTAATAATTTTGAGGCATGTCATTGATTGATGGTCCCTATAAGCAGACAACTGTGTACTTCGTCCGATACAACGAGCTGAGTCCGGGAAAACAGGACTGATCGTTTTCACTTTCTAGTCCTCTAAAAGAATGAACAAAATTCTATGATTTTAGAAACAAAATTTGAAACTGCCTACTAGTTTCAACTTCCACAATGCAGTGCCTGTTAAGATTTATTGATAGATTTGGAAAATCTCTCCTGCTAGCGCGCAATTGAAACAACGCATGCAAAAGTCTGCATTCACAAAGCAGTGTTGGCTCACCTTGCAAATGTTGATTTCATCGCTGTGTTTGTCGGCTTGCAGAACACTCAGGGCTGACAGAAAATGCCCATGGACATCACCAGACCAGCACTTTTTTGTAATATATATATATGAATAAGGGAGAAAAATATTATAAGAAAGCAAAACTGTATTATGAACGTGCACTAAAATTTGAAAAAGAAAATGTAGATAATTTTTTTGGGGGGTTTTAGACCCCATGTGGGGTCTCCTAATATGAAAATAGGGTTGTGGATGAATTTCCTGTTATGTGACCAATTTTGATTGTAGTTTATCTTGTATTTGAGAAGCTCCAATGCCATATCTCATTAGTTGTGGCAAGTCAGATAAACCACAATCAAAATTTGCTGTTGACTGGCTTAGCATAATGCAATAAGAATTATTCCAAGAATATTTTGATATTGATTTTTCCAGCAAAAACAGTGGCTTGTGAAAGGTGCTAATGATTCATGGCATGGGTCCTGAAGGGACCTAGAAAGTACAGTAGATTAATTGTACAGTATGTACTACTGTGCTAAACAACCTGTACCCACATTACAGTTATAAATGTTCATTTATTACTTGTTATTGTTATTAATTGACACTTGTAAATATATGGCTAGCATCTAGTATCATTTTGGTTAAATTAAGATTTATTTCACTGTTAGTTGGCAACTGTTGTTTGAGGATAGGTGAAAACATTAGCAAAATTACACATATAACCACTTGCAGTAGCCTATGGTGTTCTAGTGGTTTACTCCAATAACTCAATTGCATGTAAACTGCATGAACATAGGTTTGAATTCAGCAACAAAATATTTTCCCAGTCTTCATGTCTCTTCATTGCTGTCTGCGTCTTTATCTCAATGAAATTACGTGTTTCTCTTGTAACTTACCTAAGTAAAATACAGCTAATACATTAAAACATTCCTTATAATACATATACTGAACTACTGGTATTTAATTGTGGTCCTATTTCAGCAGTAATATCTCGTCAGTCTGAGAATAATCCACCTCATGACAAAAACTATGGCCACACCCTTAACGTAAAGATCTGGAGCACTTTCAGCACACGCCTATTTGCACCTGAAAAGTGATTGGCTGATTTTATCGGCCGCTCCCCCAATCGCGAGGACGGGGCGGGACCTTTGTTCCCTGGGCTTGCGCGTGGCATGCGCTTATGCAGGAACGCGGTTCGACAGAAATGTGAGATTGCAGTGGATAGAATCAAATCTGAGGGAGGGACCTTTCCTTGTTTCCACACTACTGTATGGGGAGTGTACGCCTACCTGTTTGACGGATCTGCTATAATGTCGATAGTAGAATAGTTTCAACCTCTTGTTTTTGTTTACAACTACACCGCAGCGTGACAACTTTTGAGGCAGAAACGCTCCAAGTTGCCCAATGAATGGAGTTGCTTTTTGCCTTGTTGGAATTCCACCACACTCTGAAACTACAGTAAGTGCACCTGTCGTTAAGAAATTGCTTCTTTGTTATTCTTTCATTTGTGATTCTGTTTCTCTTAAGAAAAAACATTGGTTTTACTATGACCATTATTTCAGAAAGTACTTCTCAGAAAATGTTATGGCATGCAAACGGGGATGCTTGTATGTAAGCACAGCGGGGGGCAGAACTGACACTGTGTACACCATTGTGTTGTAGTGCAGCTAAGTGTTTTTTGGTGTAGTTATTCTGTACACAGTCAGTACACAGTTTTGCTGTAAATAAGCTAAGCTGCACTGTTTTTCATTTTAAACTATTAAAGTATGTCCACCCAACCTAATCTCACCCCTTTGCGAATTGATAACACGAGTTTACACTACTTTTTTGTGTTATTTATATTCCTAATTCTAATTTCACATGCCATAGGTTTATATTGGGAACTGTTAAGGTTAGGCAACACCTAACATGGAACAATTAAGGTTAGGCAACTCTCCAGTGTGGTTAGGGTAAAGCTTAGGTGAATTTCTAGATCTGATTTTGATGTATCCAACATGGAAATTTAGGCGTACATATTACATGCCACTTTGGCGTATCTATAGGAAGCAAAAGATTCATTTGGTATCTATAGCTGGATAAACACAACATTGTGTTATATGCATGACTTGGGATGAGATCAGGCTCGTCCACCTGACCTGGCAGTATGACCAGTTTTTTTTAGCAGTGTTCTGCACGCACCACTCAGACAGTGGCCACTGTACAGGACCAGCCAAACTATGGTCACATATGCTGCTCAAATGCATTTTTATGGTAGACTACACATGTAAATACGTTGTGAAACGTTTGTTAATTCTAATATAAAATAAGGTGTCACGTTATTTTGAGTGGATTATTGGAAGTGACAAAGCAGGGTTTGCATTTGTAAATAATTTAGGTTGTCCCATTGATTTCAAGCTAGTAACAAAAGGCTTTGCCATTACTGTAAAAGTGTCCACAAGAGATTTGCACTAAAATAAACTTCATTTTTCAGTTATAAACTAACCTAATATAAGACTTCAACTAGATTTTTTCACCCCACTCACTGCACCATGGTCAATTATTGCCCAACAGGACATGTTTGAGCCGCACATACCCCCCCACAGAGATTAAGTGGCGGTGGGAGGGAAAGAGACAATACAAAATTGGGTTAGAATGCATCAATTTCCATATGTTAGCCCACAAAAGCAGCCTCTTAGACAGAAGGCGCATTGTAGCCGTTACACGTTCCACACTATTATAGAGTAGAGGGTTGGGAAAATATGTTGTTCAGTTGGGTTGTATTGTTTCTGTAATGTAGGCTATGCCACACTCAAAATGCTTGAATGAGACTTTATGTTGTGTGTAATTTTATGGTTATATTTTATTTATTCCATACATCCATCCATGCAAATTTTCTTCCAAATGCCTCCCCATAGGATCGTGTGTACTTTGTCAAGCAGTTTTCTAGCCATGTATGTATGGTATCAAGCCTCCAAGCATTATCTGAAGGTCTAAAGTTGAAGACCAATTTGTTTTTTTTCTTCTGTTTTTTATTTCACAAAAACAGTAGCATATCTCGCTTTCTAACACTTAAGGCATATTTATTACTAGGGTTTAAGCACAGATTTAAGATTGAAAACAAAACCCCTAGCTAGACCTATATCGCATGGGTAAGCTATGCCACAAAAAAATCATTTGTGTGATTTGTGCTGAAATAAGATCAGATTGGGACAATGGACAACCCAAAAATACATGGTTGTTTGTGCCCTGTGACCTGATGTTTCATGATATCCAAATGTGCCAGTCAAGTGCTAATGTACTTTGTTTTATCGATTTGATGGCAAGGGTGGAGAGAGTTTAATGTTGGGGGGGCACAATGTATTTTTTTGCTAATTGTTCTTACTTAGGGGGGGCATATTACCTGCCTCTAACATTGGGGGAGACATGTCCCCCATCCTCCCTGCTCCTACACCCTTGATTGATGGATTGATTCATAGGACATATTAAAAGGATATGTTTCCTTTTACTGCTGATTCATTGGTGTTTCACAGCTACTACACATCTTCAACTCAACTTCAAGTATAAAAAGGTTTGGGTTAGTATGTCCACATAATGGTGCAGTGCTAGTTGGACTGGTCAAACAATAAATAGTACTTTAATTTCCTTTTCACAACTTTTATTAAAAATAATTGCTATGGTTCAGCCTAATAAACACCCCTTTGGTGTTTTTACATGTGTTTTATTTACAGGGAGTGACAGTGGTCTTGGTGCCAACAAAGGTTCCCCATAGTTGAGTAGATAAGCCAGGTCCAGGCCAGCCCATGGGAAATGCCCTTGCTCGCTCTGTAAAGCCAGGCTGGGAAGGAAGGGGTGTTTACTTAGGGCTGTTGGTGGCCTTAATATGGTTCTGTGTCATTGGACAAGCTCACGGTAAGCTTAACTGACCACCACTATCAGTCTGGATGTACATCAAGTTTGGGGTTCATTTGAAAGCAGTCATTGAAAATACTATGTTTTTTTATATCTGTCCAACTCAAAAAATTATAATAAAAAATACACCGCCCTTTTTGTTGTTGTTGTAACTCTGAATACAGGACTCAGACATGGACATTTGTGAGGGTCAAGTATTCAGGCTCAGACACGGCTCTGTCACCAGGCATGGGCTGGAGTCAGACCCAAAGTTTACCGCAGTTGACTGCCTCACTCATTTGAGCGAACTCCGACCCCCCTGGTGTCAGGAAGCCAGTGGATGGAAGTGTCAGTGGAGGAGGGAGCATAACAAGTGACATGGAGCAAATAGCCTTCACCCGCCCAAAAGGGTTCGTTTTGTTTTCCTGTGTTTGTTTTAGCTAAAAAGAGAGGAATGGGATGGGGCTTCACTGTACAGGGGTGGGAGTGTCAACAGGAGCGCCCAGAGTCTCGCGCTGAAATCCAGACAGCGACAATGAGCCTCTGTTGAGCAGGGAACGGAGCTGGGGCATGGCGAGATGGACAGGAATGAAGTAGGTCGTGGCAGCGTGGGTGTGGGGGGGGCAGAGTTTAAACATCAGACCTAAAGCTGTTCTCTACATTATACAAGTCCAAACGGTCAGCACAGGCCTGAGATACCCCTGGGGTTCCTATCTGAATTCAACAGGAAAGTGTGTGTGTGTTTAGTGATGCTGATTGCCACTGTGCGAATACGTTCGTGCCTGCGTACATTCACATACTTTAACAAAACACTGGTTCATTCTTCCTACAGCAGGTGGGCTGTGCAGGAATGTGTCATTGGCAGAAGCATGGTGACTACTGTACAGCAATTGAATGACGAGGAAGAAAATTTGAGAAACAGATCTTGAGAAATTTCCAGAGAAAGAAAATGCTAGCAAGCGTGGGAGCTTGATAGAAAGCGATATTAACGTAAAGAGAAAGGCAGTGATGGGCTTGAGGCATCAGGTGCACTCAACAAAGCCCTACCCCCATTGCCCTCTTTTAGTCCAGAATGCTCTCTGGGGAAACAGTCCCATCTGGATGCCCAGCTGTTGGCCTGGGCTTTTGGGATTGCATGCCATGGTAGACCCACCCCCCCGACTCCATGCCCCCTCTCCCTCAATGCCTTCATTTATTGCTGTCAACGCAACAGAGAGTGTTCATCAGTGAACCAGACATAAGGTATATTTTATGTACACACGTGCAACCATTATGAATTTGGACTGTGCTTTGATTCACAGTGTTTTCTATGTATTTGATTGTTTCTTGTTTTATGAAGACTATCAATGGCATCTTTAAAATAAACAGTCATCTTATGTTCTCTTAAAGGATAACAGTGGTGAACATTTACAATTTGTCTACTTTAATAAATTGCTTGAATTAATTATTAGACATGTGCACTATTATTTGTAGAAGTGGACATTTACTTGAGGAAAAGTACTTTTCTGAGTAACTCTGAGTTCACAAGTTTTGGGAAGTCCCTACTGAAGACCAAAATGATCAGGGAAAGGGAGTCCTGATCTGTAGGAGCCTCATAATGCTACCGTGGAAGTGTGGTGCTTTTTGAGTTTTGTTAGTGGTCTATAATAGCAATTTATTTTACTTAATCCGTGCCCTCACAACTAGCATTATACGGTAATTATCAGTTCGCACTAAAACTGGGCACATTCGATTAGCATGAAAACATATCCCAGAGAACGGTCGACTCGGTACCAATGTGTTATTAACCCCTAGCATAATTTTGTGCCGGAGTTGTTCTTTTAAGTGTTCGGGCTGGTAAGTTGATGTACCCCCAAAAACATTATCAGCTCAAATATAGAAGTTTCTTTCACCATGAAAGTCTATGGTAAAAAGTATTTTTGGACCGCAGGGGTTGCAGTTCCACCATTGGCCGCTATGCCCATGGTTGCTTCAATGTTCGTGTCAAAGCCTACCCCCTTGATTTGGATAGTTGCATTCGGAAGCCCACACCCAAAAAAAATATTGAAATTACTACTCTAATAAACAGTTTGCTCTTGCATTGACCGATAGGCTACATTTGCATTTCCATATGATAAAATGTATTATTTCCCGTCACATTTCACACAATGTACGTGAGTATTTTCTTCATGTTTATACTCGCTTTAAAAAATCAAATCACAGAATACTGAAAACTTCTTAACGGAATATGCCTGAAAGAAATTTAAACAAATTTTATAGGTCCCTAGCATATACAGTGCCTTGCGGAAGTATTTGGCCCCCTTGAACCTTTCGACCTTTTGCCACATTTCAGGCTTCAAACATAAAGATATGAAACTGTAATTTTTTGTGAAGAATCAACAACAAGTAGGACAAAATCATAAAGTGGAATGAAATTAATTGGATATTTCAATACTTTGTAGCAACACCTTTTGCTGCGATTACAGCTGTAAGTTGCTTGTGGTATGTCTCTATCAGTTTTGCACATCAAGAGACTGAAAATTTTGCCCATTCCTCCTTGCAAAACACTTCGAGCTTAGTGAGGTTGGATGGAGAGCATTTGTGAACAGCAGTTTTCAGTTCATTCCACAGATTCTCGATTGGATTCAGGTCTGGACTTTGACTTGGCCATTCTAACACCTGGATATGTTTATTTGGGAACCATTCCATTGTAGATTTTGCTTTATGTTTTTGATTATTGTCTTGTTGGAAGACAAATCTCTGTCCTAGTCTCAGGTTTTTTGCAGACTCCATCAGGATTTCTTCCAGAATCGTCCTGTATTTGGCTTCCCATCAATTTTAGCCATCTTCCCTGTTCCTGCTGACGAGAAGCAGGCCCAAACCATGATGCTGCCACCACCATGTTTGACAGTGGTGATGGTGTGTTCAGGGTGATGAGCTGTGTTGCTTTTACGCCAAACATAACGTTTTGCATTGTTGCCAAAAAGTTCGATTTTGGTTTCATCTGACCAGAGCACCTTCTTCCACATGTTTGGTGTGTCTCCTAGGTGGCTTGTGGCAAATTTTAAACAACTCTTTTTATGGATATCTTTCAGAAATGGCTTTCTTTTTGCCACTCTTCCATAAAGGCCAGATTTGTGCAGTATACGACTGATTGTTGTCCTATGGACAGACTCGCCCACCTCAGCTGTAGATCTCTGCAGTTCATCTAGAGTGATCATGGGCCTCTTGGCTGCATCTTTGATTTTGTCTTCTCCTTGTATGAGCTGAAAGTTTAGAGCGACGGTCGGGTCTTGGTAGATTTGCAGTGGTCTGATACTCCTTCCATTTCAATATTATCACTTGCACAGTGCTCCTTGTGATGTTTAAACCTTGGGAAATCTTTCTGTATCCAAATCCAGCTTTAAACTTCTCCACAACAGTATCTCGGACCTGCCTGGTGTGTTCCTTGTTCTTCATGATGTTCTCTGTGCTTTCAACGGACCTCTGAGACTATCACAGAGCATGTGCATTTATACGGAGACTTGATTACACACAGGTGGATTCTATTTATCATCATCAGTCATTTAGGTCAACATTGGATCATTCAGAGATCCTCACTGAACTTCTGGAGAGAGTTTGCTGCACTGAAAGTAAAGGGGGTGAATAATTTTGCTCGCCCAATTCGTCAGTTTTTTATTTGTTAAAAAAGTTTGAAATATCCAATACATTTTGTTCCACTTCATGATTGTGTCCCACTTGTTGTTGCTTCTTCACAAAAAATTACAGTTTTATATATGTTTGAAACCTGAAATGTGGCAAAAGGTCGAAATGTTCAAGGGGGCCGAATACTTTCGCAATGCACTGTAGCACTACACTAACATTAATATTTTTCACAGATGGGTACCGGTAGTATAGATTGGACCATACACAGTTCCTTTCCTACTCCTCACCTTCCTCTTTCTATCATACAGGTATAGGTTACTCTTCATATCATCTGTACATTTAACTTCCAGAAATCTAAAGATATTTAATGTAATATTTAGCAAATTGTAAGCTGGCTGTTTTGTTATTGAGGATTACTGGTGATCTGTATCTTGGAATAAACCCTCTGAGGTTAAGCTGGTGAAGTCTAATCTTTATGGTACTCTTATCTCTATGTTACTGATAAATATAAGCCTACATTCTGGAAAGTGTTCTTAATCTGTTCGACAGCTGAGAAGGAATTTTTCTTTCAAATTGAATACATTATTTTTTTTATTTAACCAGGTGGGCACATTGAGAACAATTTCTCATTTTAAATGGCGACATGACGAAGATTGTCACATCCATCCCAGGGTGGGCTGGCATGAACATGTGAACTGAGATTGAACTCCTCATTGTATTATGTGTTTATGGACTATTGGTAATATATGTGGGGTTTAGGTTATGTTTATATATATATTGGGGACTGTTGTTTAGTGTGCGCCACCCCCTGTTCTACGGATTGCCTTTTGGGGTTGATTGAGAGACCGGTTGGGTCTAATTAGGGATTGCTTACAGCTTCCAGTCCTTTCCCTATTTTATAGGGCATTTGCCAGAGAACACCAAGATTGGCAAATTTGCCACTGGCGCCCTGTGCTCTTCACAGATGAAAGCAGGTTCACAATGAGCACATGTGACAGACGTGACAGAGTCTGGAGACGCAGTGGAGAACGTTCTGCTGCCTGCAACATCCTCCAGCATGACCGGTTTGGTGGTGGGTCAGTAATGGTGTGGGGTGGCATTTCCTTGTGGGGTGGCCCAGTTTTCCATGTGCTTGCCAGAGGTAGCCTGACTGCCATTAGGCACCGAGATGAGATCCTCAGACCCCTTGTGAGACCATATGCTGGTGTGGTTGGCCCTGGGTTCCTCCTAATGCAAGACAATGCCAGACCTCATGTGGCTGGAGTGTGTCAGCAGTTCCTGCAAGAGGAAGGCATTGATGCTATGGACTGGCCCGCGCGTTCCCCAGACCTGAATCTAATTTAGCACATCTGGGACATCATGTCTCGCTCCATCCACCAACGCCACGTTGCACCACAGACTGTCCAGGAGTTGGCAGATGCTTTAGTCCAGGTCTGGGATGACATCCCTCAGGAGACCATCCGCCACCTCATCAGGAGCATGCCCAGGCATTGTAGGGAGGTTATACGGCATGTAAAGGCCACACACACTACTGAGTCTCATTTTGACTTGTTTTAAGGACATTACATCAATGTTGAATCAGTCTGTAGTGTGGTTTTCCACTTTCTTTTCTTCTTTTGAGTGTGACTCCATATCCAGACCTCCATGGGTTGAAAATTTTGATTTCCATTGATATTTTTGTGTGATTTTGTTGTCAGCACATTCAACTATGTAAAGACGAAAGTATTTCATACGATTAGTTCATTCATTCAGATCAAGTATGTGTTATCTTAGTGTTCCCTTCATTTTTTTGAGCAGTGTATATACTGTTTTTGTTTTCTGCATCGACACCGTGTTAGAGTGTAGGAATATTAGGTATGTACATTTGTAGTGCTCTCGCTACAACAGTTCACCTGCAACCTCATTCTGCTATATGCATGCTGGACCATCTACATTAAATATGAAACAATTATCGACTACCTGCCTGGGTCTCCCTCTCTCCACACCATACCCATAGTTTTAACAAAGGTAAAGCAAAGTATCTGCAATGGTCCATCAGAGCATTTGCTATTGCTGTGCTCACCAGTGCATTATTGACTTCCTAATGTACCAGATGGCTCAGTGGTTACCAGATGGCTCAGAGTCAGACTTGAAGTTGGAAGGTTGCCGGTTCGATTCCTGACTGTCAAATGTTGTGTCCCTGTGCAAGGCCCTGTCCTAAGTTGCTCCAGTGGAATGTGTTTCCTCTGGGGTGTTTTGTTGCTGTGGGGGAAGTTGGCTGCCCACAGGGGATTTTCTAATCATTATTTGGAAGTATATCAACCATATAAAAATCCTGTAAGAGTATTTTACCGGAAAATCTTACTGGATTGGATCCTGTGCAAATCCTATGAGAAAAGCCCAGACAGATTCCTTTAAGATACCTTCCTAAACCAGTTTTAATCTAATATAAATCCTATAGGATCATAATATTATGGAAAGTGCTTCAGCCACCCTGACACCCTGGATTGGAGGGTGAGCCCTGGGGCAAATCCTCGCAGAGATGTCCGGGAATTTGCAGGTGCATTGGTGGATGAGTGGGGTAAAGTCTCACAGCATGAACTGGGAAATCTGATGCAGTCCATGAGGAGGAGATGCACTGCAGTACTTAATGCAGCTGGTGAGTGCTAACATATCTGAAATAAATATTGCTTTAAGAAAAAGTTAGCTACCTAGAATATATTTAAAGAACTTCCGCTTTTTCTATCCCAGTGGGAAACAACTGACAGTAGCGTAAGCACCTGGATACAAATAAATCGTTTGCAAGTTAGTACTCACTCGCCTATAATGAACAATATAATGAACAATGAACAATTTCCTTAGAGCACTTTTTAACTTTCCCCTGTATGTTTTTGTCATCTACTACTCAAGATAATTTACCAGCCACAGCAGTTAGTTAGCTAGCTAGTTGCTCAGCTATCAGGGGAAAAGTCTGACTCAGAAGCGCAACATCATTTTGATATGAGCAGCCTCATTCTAGCCCTGACTGGACTGATTGGATAAGAGGACAGTGTGCGCTCTTTCTCGCACATGCAGATAATAGCACAACGAGTTCAATAACATTAAGAACATTGTCATGACCTGACAGATTATCTATGTGAAAAACAAATGCAATTCATTTGATTAATAAATTAATAATATCTAGATTATTATGATTTTTTTTCTTGCCGTGAAAGCAGTGGTTTTGCCATGGTGCAGTGCCATGGTAAAATGAACGCAACAGAAACACTGTTACATAGATGTAAGTGAAAATTGATTATAGGTTAAGACTAGGGATAGGCATGATTAATCGACGATCGATAATTGATCATTAAGAATTTTGTCGATCACGTTCAATTGTAAACAATTAAACTAATGCAGGTTGCGTTGCGTATATGTTTTTTTTAAAGCAATTAAATGAATTTCACTGTGTGGCAGCAATTAAAGTTTTACCACCCAAGGGCAATACTCAGTAACCTGCAAGTTTCCGTTTTGATTTCAAAAGTAATCATGACGAGGAATCAGGTTCCCCGGGCAGAGTATGTGAGCGGAGCGGAGTGGTATTGGCCCAGAAGCCTCTTGCTTAATATCGCTCAAGTAGGCTATTGCTCCAGTCGCGCTCAATTCACATGGTCAGGACATGCCCAGCCTATTGACCCTCTACGTGTGTAGGTTACTTCCCTGGTTGATGAGTCTTTATGGAAAAAGAAAAGACAGGCTCTCTCGCAAGCACAATATTGTATGTGTGCACATGCGAACAGAAAGGAACGAGGT
Organism: Umbra pygmaea; assembly: GCA_016801145.1. Classification (NCBI taxonomy): domain Eukaryota; kingdom Metazoa; phylum Chordata; class Actinopteri; order Esociformes; family Umbridae; genus Umbra; species Umbra pygmaea. Next base: position 18,488 of record JACXGM010008200.1, read on the forward strand.
GCGTACACTATCTACCTACTGGTTAGAGCGAGTTATAAACCGAGCAATTAAAACATTTAGTTAATTGTCTTTGTATTACATTATAGCCTATTTTCGTTGTATGACCACATGGAATATTTTAAGTTTGTTAACATTTTAATTTATCTTCATTATATATATAGAAAATACATACAGTACATTTCTAAAATGAGATTGCACTGTCTTGTATTAACATTTGTATAGTACTCTTTAAAGACTGTTTGTTTCTTCGTGTAGGCTACATGGTCACACTTTCATGTTTATTTAAACAACTATAAAACAATTCAAGTTTTAATATTTCAGTGATCAACATACATGGTCACACAATGGATGGGTTTTGTTAATATTGTAATTTCCGGTATCATTATTATTCATGTGAGCGATGTGCGGGTTTGAGTGGAGCGGTTGAAAAAAGTGTGTAGTGGTGGAGCAGAACTAAACAACCGCTCAGTGAGCTAGGAGCGGGATTTTCAAACGCTTCACGTTTCGGCGGCTGAACTGACAGTCACAAGTTTGCGGTCGCGTCTGACCCCAGATCGTGTCAATGCTTATCTTTCTCAACAAAAATCAGCAGACTGGTGCAGAAGTTGCATGTGAGTTACTAGTTTTTTTTTATGAGGCTTTTTTTAAGTAGCCTCATTTGTTATGTATCCTAATTAATTGTTAGGTAATCTCTCTCACCCTCTTTCTCGAATCCGTGCCTTGGATAGATTTAAGTTACATTTCGACAAAAACCTGCCAGATCTAGCTAATTAGGCTATTATTATGTTTTTGGTTAAGTTATTGTTAAACATTAATTTTTTAATATTTTCATTATTTTGGAACAAACAAGGGTCTCTGTTTAAGAACGCCGGCTCGCAGCTGCAGGTTCCGCAGCTTTAGACCACCGCAGCGCATATCTTCAACTTTAGGCTAACCGAACGTCCAGTTTAACTGCTACAAGTTTTTGTTCTCGTAATAAAGATCTCGTTGAGGAAAAACACACTGTATTTTAATATTTTCATTGGATTTTTCATTTATAAAAATTTAAATAAACAATGAATTTGAATATAAAAAACATTATGATTAATCGATAGTCGATCATTAATTCTCCCGACGATCGATGAAGAAAGTTTCATGAAATGCCCATCGCTAGTTAAGACAGATAAAATAAATGTATCCAAGTTTTGTAATGACTTATTCGTTTTATATATAGGCTAACGTTATATGTCACACAACACACAGAGTTCAACATTTTGATAGGCAAATTCTATGTTTAATAACATCTATTCAATACTAATAAGATGTTTACAACGTGCTTCAGGCTTACAGACAATTGACCGTAGTTTGAAAAAGCACAGAAGAATAAGAATCATCTTGTTTTTCGTTATTAGCACATACATTTTTTTAAGACATATAGCCAAGTACAGAGAATTTCAACACAAAGACTAACAAAGTGTGCTGTGAATGTTTTCTAATGTGTTCTTTTTTGGGGCAATTTATGCAGCAGTTAATACCACTCATTCTGCTGTCAGGTAAAGATTTTCCATGCTGATAACTGTACCAAACTGTCTCCATCACACAATCAGATCATGTTTGATTCTCTATTTGGACAGTGAAACCAGCTTGCACCTTTAGTTGACAAGTGCGCCCATCAGTGTCACTGAAATCCGCGTGTCTGTACACCAAAATGTAAACCAAAGCTACCATACTTTCTGCCACGGATTGTCACAGGTGTTGACTACTTAAGGATCACTTCCTCATTTTCAAATTCTGCCTAAAACAACATAACCAATGTTAACCTCTTGTTACTCTGGACCCGAAGCAAGTAAATACATATGGTTGATAATTTTTAAAAGGAAAGACTTTGAATTTTTTAGATATGTAAAATTTAGTTTGAATAAATGTACACCGTGAATATGGCACAAGATGAAATAAAGAAAATGTATAAATATTTTCTGGTTTTATTTTTCTACAAAAATAACCAAATAGCCATATATTGAGATAGAGTCCTGAAAATACTTCAAATCGTGTCCCCTAGTAGATGACATCATATGTATAAAATGTTAGAGTGATAAAAAAAAAAAAAATTATTTTACACATAATGCTATACCCAATGAGCTGTAAAAGTATATTTCCCCCAAAAAATGTGATGATGTTTTCATCCGGGTTAGGAGACAGACTACAAATGTCTTTGTTTTAATATCTGGCATACTTTGGTTTATATGAAGGATCTTGGTAATTTATAAAATCTCTGCTTCATATGGATGACAATTTTCAACAAATTAAGGACATTGCTGACACTTTTCACATGCGTCTTTCGTTCATAAGTTTGGCCCCATGATTCATAAACAGAGGCTTTAGTTTGTTTTTGGATACATTCTGTAAAGTTGCGGTCCTGAAATGACAATTTCTTTATATAACAAGATGGTTTTTTTCTTGGAAAAACTATGCTCTATGTCAGGGGTAGGCAACTCCGGTCCTGGAGGGCCAAAACACTTTTTACATTTTTTCTTTTACCTAGTAGTTAATTGCAATCACCTGCTTTTGCAGTCCCTTATTAGAAAAAGAAACCAAAAATCAGAAGTGTTTCGGCCCTCCAGGCCCGGAGTTGCCTACCCCTGCTCTATGACATTACTGGGACTCTTTGATGAAGAAAAATAAAGATTTTTGACTGTGAGTACTATATTTCTATATTACTATATGTTATTTTATCAATGTGGTTGGCACTCTGCTAGCTGAATTGCTTTGTTCACAAGATGCATAGCATCACTCACTTAAATAAAACTGAGATAATCACTAGAATGCTAAGATGCTACGCTTTGTAAAGATATGGGACATGTATTGATTACCTAAAAATTGAACTTGTAAACCATGTTTGTTATCGACTGTGTATTTTCCATGAGGTGACATAATGGACGGCTATGTTTACAAGACGCATAGCTCAAATTATCACTCATTACGTTTTAAATTTAACAGCTATAGTAAAACCGAGACAATCAATAGAATGCTAAGAGCCTAAGCTTTGTAATGATATGGGACATGTATATATTACCTAAAAATGTAACTTGTAAACTGTGTTTATAATCGACAGTGTATTTTCCATGAGTTGAAATATCGAACAGCTAAGTGTACAAGCTAATGTCATTTTTTACTTGGCATGTACATCACATTATCACTTATAATGTTTTAAATTTCAAAGCTATAGTAAAACCGAGATAATCACTAGAATGCTAAGATCCCAAGCTTTGTAAAGAAATGGGACATGTACTGATTACCTATGAATTAAACCTGTAAACCATGTTTATAATCGACTGTGTATTTTCCATGAGGTGACATAACAAACGGCATTGTTTTGAAGACTCATAGCTCAAATTATCACTCATAACGTTTTAAATTTGATAGGTATAGTAAAATCGAGATAATCACTAGAATCCTAAGATCTTAACCTTTAATGGACATATGAGACATTTATATATAACTTAAAAATTGCAGTTCTGAGCAGTGATTGTAATCCGCCCCCTATTTTATTTGAGGCTCATGTGTACAAGCCACATAGCTATCATTATAAGGTTTCATGTTGATTTTTCTTATAGCTATTGTAAAACGGAGACATTCGCTAAATTCCTGAGGTTATACGATTTGTAAAGACATGGGATATGTATATATTACTTAAAATTTGGATCTGTGAACTGTGATTCTAGTCCAGTTGTTTTTTTGGGGGGGGGAATCCCGCAGGCGAGACACAGATCCTTAAGAGGTTTTTAAGTAGGCCAATTAGATAAACCATGTCCTAAATCTTTTTTTATTGCAAACAATATTGTTTTTGCAGGGCTACATATAGGCCTAGATGATTTTTCAGTAAGTAGTTTATAGTTTGGGTGGGGGGAATGGACATGGGATTTCATATAAAGGTAGGATGTTTTCAGGATGCGTAATCAATGTAATGCTCACTTAGCTATATTTCAATCAAACATCTGTCTTTTTTTCTGACTTGTTTGTGGTGTACATGGAAGGAAGAGAGAAATAAAGAAAATTACAGATAGTCATTTGTATGCATTGTTAGGCCTGGGCAACCTTTTTTACTATAGTCCTGGGTTGTTTGATCCAAGTTCCAAAGCATGTCATGATTTTTTTTAGGTCTGACAAGTTTTCATTATTGCACTTAACTTAGCAAAGATCGAGGTCTACATGCTTTGCAAGCTTATAGTAATGACACAGCCCACCGATATTAGATTGCTTTGTTTTGTGAGACTGACACACAGTGGTGTGTCAACCTGGACTCTGGTTGGTGTGTGTGTGTTTGTTCGTGTGTGTGTGTGTGTGTGTCTGTGAGCAAACTGCTAATCATAGGCCTTAATTGTACGGGTGGACAGGGGGACACCTCCCCCCCAATATTCAAAGAAGGACATTTTGTCCCCCCCAATAATTGATAGTATAAGTACGATTATGCGGACAATATCGATGTGACTGTTCGTGCATGTCTTTACTCTTCACCTCCTGCTCAAAATTTCAAATTCTGGTCCGGTCAGCCTACTTTCTAAGTCTATTCCACCTGCCTTATACTGTACTGTATGAAGAAACCGATTTCACCAGAAATCCATGTCATGTTTTAAACTTTACCTTTGAAGCTACTCATGTCTGGTCAAACGCATGAGTTCGGAGCAGAAATTAGACAGACCTTGTTTCTGGGGGGCGGCAGTGGCTCAGTGGGTGAAGTAGGTTGTCTAGCAAGTGGAAGGTTGGTGGTTCGATCCCCGGGTCCTCCTGACCAAGTGTCGAGGTGTCCATGAGCAAGACACCTAACCCCAGCTGCACTTGACGAGCTGGCTGGCGCCTTGCATGGCTGACACCGCCATTGGTGTTTGAATGTGTGAATGAATGGGTGAATGTGAGGCACTGTAAAGCGCTTTGGTGGCCATTGTTGGTCCGAAAAATGCGCTATATAAATGCAGTCCATTTACCATTTGTTTCGCCTTGTTTATGGATGGTAAATACCCACTGTTTGTTGACTTCAAAGATAACGACTGGTGCTTAAGCACTTGGACTTGCATTTCACTTGAATTTTGACTTGTACTATTAGTAAAAAAAATGATTTCAATATTTATTTATTTACAATACAGCTTGGATTAATCTGACGTTTGAAAGGCTAGCCACAGACAACTAAGTATTTAGCTAGAAGTTACAGAACAGTACTTGTATGTAGCCTCTATGGTTTGCTAGCCAGGCTTTCTGGGAGGTTACAGTTTAAGTCACAGCGATCTGATCTGATCTGAGTTAGCGTCTTGTGCCACTTGTCTTCTGAATTTGGCGATCAAACGCTAGTGATCAGACGGCTCTGACATTTGTTCTTTCGTTCATAATTTTTATCCCTTTAGAATTTAGTTGCCATTGCATTTTACTGCAGTGCATGACGATAGTGTCAAAAGGAGAATTACAGCAGCAGCTGACATCCTTTCTTTGCATGTTCTGTAATACAGGACACCATACTGTCATTTATTACTCTGAACTGCTTTTGTGAGGGGATGTGCAGGAAGAGTCAGGAAAAGAGTCAGATGTGAGGGACAGTAGATTGGATGCTGAGGTGAGTGATAAATAATATGCTTAAGCTATAAGGCACCAGTATACCACTGCTGAGAGCCGTTCATAGGCATGATGCATTGTGGACGGAGTGCCTGGAGACAGCGATTAACCATGATGTATTGGCAATATATAAATGAAACCCCAACCTGCTTTATTGCTTTTATGAACCAGTATCCAACGTGTTTAGATATGTCAAATTTGATGTGATTTTATACCCTTGGTATACAGTCTCAAATACCATGGCTATCAGACAATCCTTTTTATAATACAGAATCGCCCTCTGGACCTGTTTAGTGTAACATGTGTTATGGTTCTCAGTGTTCAAGTTTTTCTATGGTGAGTAGACTACTGGTTTACAATTTGTTGTTTTCCATATTTCAAAGCTATGCATGGGACTTAATTCTACATTACAAAAAACACAGTTGGTATACACTCACCAGCCACTTCATTAGGTACACCTTGCTAATACCTAAGAGCTTTGTGACATGGCATGTTATCCTGTTGGAAGTAGCCATTAGAAGGTGGGTAAACTGTGGTCATGAAGGGATGGACATGGTTAGCAATAATACTCAGGTAGGCTGTGGCCAGGGTTCAAATGAACTTTTTCCTTCCACAAGCCAAATGGCTGGTGAATTTTCAAACTTTACCAGCCAATCAATAGATTACTATTGTTTTTTTGGCTGGTGAGTGAAGCAAATCTACTAGCTACCTGCATATTTTACTAGCATTTGGCTGGTAAATTATGCTAATTTGGAACCCTGGCTTTGGCATTTGAACAATACTCAATTGGTACTAAGGGGCCCAAAGTGTGCCAAGAAAATATCCCCTATACTATTACACCACCAGCATTAACCGTTTATAGGCAGTTGTTTACTCAAAATTCTGACCCTACCTTCTGAATTTTCCAGCTATTGTCCAAGTTTGGTTGGCCCGTGCAAAAAAGCCTCAGTTTCCTGTTCTTAGCTGACAGGAGTGCTACCCGGTGTGGTCTTGTGCTTCTGTAACCCATCTGCTTCAATGTTCAACATGTTGTGCATTCAGAGATCCTCTTTTGCATTTCTTGGTTGTAATGAGTGGTTATTTGAGTTACTGTTGCCTTTCTATCAGCTCGAACCAATCTGGCTATTCTCCTCAGCACTTTCTGAAATACTCAAACCAGCCCGCCTGGCACCAACAACCAGACCACGTTCAAAATTACTTAAATCACATTTTTTCCCCATTCTGATGCTTGGTTTGAACTTCAGCAGATCACCTTGACCATATTTACATGCGTAAATGCATCGACTTGCTGCCACTTGATTGGCTGATGATATATATTTGCGTTAATGAGCAGTTGAACAGGTGTACCTAATAACGTGGCCGGTGAGAATTTGGAGCTAATAGTATATATTTTTAAGTGTCTTCAGCAGGCATATTACTGGCTGCTGGTCAATCAATTGAGAATATGTAGTCTATGCTGATGCTGGAATCATTATAGTGAGTCTAACGTTTACTTGACAATAACAAGAACATAATGCCTGGTTGTGGACAGGCCTAATACATTTTTACACATTAAATGTCATGTTTTTACTATTATTCCCACTAAATTAAAATGTGTACAGAAGCCAACACATTATTTCCCACAACTGTCTTTGACATTGTCCCCCCCAATATGGGACTGACTATTTCGCCCTTGCAGCTACTAGCTTCAACCCATTCCAGTAAGGCAATATCCATAACTACAACATAACATGTTAAGATGTGTTGATGTTCCTCAACATTGTTTGTTCCCCCAAGTGAGCCGTGTCATGAAAAAGGTTGTCATGATAAAGTCTGTTTCAGTCATGCTAGAACAGGAAAGGGCCTTCCCCAAACATTTGCCTCAAAGTTGAAAGCAACCAATGGTTTAAAATATCTTTGTATCCTGTAGCATTAAGAGAACCCTTCACTGGAACTGAGGCGCCTAGCCCAACCCTGGAAAACAGCCCCGGACCATTATCACTCCTCCACGAAACATTACAGTAGGCATTATGCATTCTAGCATTTTCCTGGTATCCGCCACACACAGATTTGTCCATCTGACTGCCAGATGGTGAAACGTGATCCAATGAACACGTTTCCACTGATCCAGAGTCCAGTGGCAGGATGCTTTACACTGACTTGTGGCAAAGGTGGCATCCAATGACAGTGCCACAATTAAAGTCACTGAGCTCTTCAGTACCTCCCTTTGTACTGCCAATGATGGTCTATGGGGATTTCATGCCTATAAGCTGGTTTTTATGCACCTGTGAGCAAAAGTTTGGCTGAAACAATTATATGTTTGCCAATATTAATATCGATTCTCAACCAATTTTCTTTGTTAGCATAGGTTTTCTGTAAGCAAAACAGTCTATAAAGATTGCCAAAAATGGTAATAACTATAGGCATAATTGTCTAGATTAGATTCATCCATCTATTGTAATTGCAAATTACTTGTATGTATTTCGTTTACATTTCCTGAAAGCATTCACTTTGCCATCAGAATAATACACTTCAAGTTTAAGTTCATGGTATTTTAGGTAGATACTTATTAGGAGATGGGAAACCTTGGTAGTCACCTGCAGTGGTTTCATTACACATAAGTTGTCAATTTGCCGCAAAGTGCATTGTGGGTAATTTATGCTAAGAAACAACTTGACAACATATAGGCTATGCGCTTGGTTGACCTTCTCCTTTTTTGAATATCTCTGTTTCAGACAGGAAACTAGAAAAGCAATCTTTTCAGAAGCAGAAATTGGACTATTGATTTGCAATACATGCAGCATTGTGAAAATGAAGAGAATCACAATACATATCCTATCGGCATGCAGTTCTTAGCTCTAAGAGACATGTCAAGTTTGAAATTCATTAATTTAACATGGTGAAGGTTAGCGGGACAACTGATGTTTCCAACAGTGTTGCACATTATCACAGTCATTTCTTTGACAATTCACAGCAAAATTGATGTTTGTATGTATGAGTCATGACTTCTGTTTGATTCTCAATGAACGTGGACCTACTGTTTTATTTCTTTTTGTTTCCTTCCTACTGTAAGTCCGTTGAAAGGCATGGCAGGGCTGTGAATGTGACAACCCAGTGCATTTTTCCCACCGGCTGTCACACAAGGCCCAGTGTCCATGGAGAACAATGGCTGTTACAGATGCCTCGGTCAGTCGGTCAGGCCGCTGCTGTGGGCTTTGTGAAGGGGCCTCTGTGATCAGTCACAACCCATGCCAGAGACATGCTGTCCACTGTGAACCCATTCGATGCGCTGATCTCAGAACAGCTGTTCTGGCTACAAAAGGGCGCCTTTGGTCGGGCTCAAGAACTGAACGTCCTGATTTGCTGTTAACATTGTGCTTTGTTAGTGCGGCCTGGATGGGGACAGTTTGAATGCGAACTCTTTATCCAGAATGTTCTGATAGAACAGAAAATGTCTCCTGGTGCATAACTTTGTCTGCGTGCATGCAGAACCGTAACATCCCTTTGATATTCTGTCACCTCAATAGGAGCGTACTGTCAGTGGAACTGTTACACAGCTGTCTCTGTTCACTTCAGTCATTCTCCCCCAGCATTGCTCTCACAACACTGCTACAGTTAAACCATTCTCCACACCTAATACAGTAATACAGTCTGACTAGTTGTGTGGTCCTGGGCATGGGGGAGACAGAAGGAGGGGATTCGTCGCTCTGTGGGAGGAATACAACTCAATTGTACAGCCGTGGGCGCTCAAATGGCAGCTAGTTTTCAAGGGAATGCAGTAGGCTTTTGACGAGATGAATACTTCACCAAGTATTGGCCCCAGCCTTGTTAACAAAAAACATTTGAGTTTAATAATTATTTTGGACTGTAAACCAACATGTTGGTACCTTTTGTATCTCTATCAAATTGCCCTGCATCAGAGGTCTATTCACCAGTGCTAATTTGAGCTGGATCTTGTTGGAACAGGATCCGGCACCTCTGAGATTTGGCTCAGTTTGCTCCGTCACCTATTTTTTAATCTCTCGCACATGATTTGTCTTTATCATTTCTTACCATCAGCACTGTAAACACAAGGAGTCACTGGAGAGCGACGTGGCAGGATAGATAATCTGATTTATCTAACCCAAATCCCGGGTAGCACTATGCCAATTTGCGCTGCCCTAAGCAGGAGGTTTGGGAAAGAGAACACATAGTCAGGCTCGAACCCGTGACTATCATAACATAGACTGTCCCGCAATGCAGGGACTTGACCCACTACGTTACGCAGACCCCCCGGTTCACCACCTTTTAGGGAACTGTACCACCAGGGGTTGTAGCAGCCCAGAAGTTGTTTGCTCAACAATTCTTTTTTCAGACATTCGCAACTGCATCTACAACCAAAAGTCAATTTGGACAAAGTTCCTTTCGGAAGCCGGAACCCAACATAAATATTGAAAATACTGCTGTAACATACATTTTGCACGTGCATTGCTACATTGTATTACTTTTAATATGAGCAAAACAATATTTCCTGAAACTAGATGAAAGGTCGTCTTACAAAATATGCATACATTGCCTATAGAAAATCATCATAGTCACTTTTTTGTCTTACAGCGGCTGAAATTAAATTCAATTTTTTCTTACAGCTTAATTTACACATTTTGCCTTACATTGTCAATCGTGAAAACGTAACGATTGCAGTTCAGTCCAAAAAGTTCAATCTTGGTCTCATCTGACCATAAAACATTTTGCCACATGGCATTAGAATCTTCCAAGTGTGTTTTTGCAAAGCGCAGACACTGTGTGGCCCTTTTTCAGAAGAGGCTTCTTTCTTGCCACCCTGCCATACAGGCCAGCTTTGTGTAAAGATTGTGAGATTGTTTTCACATGCACAGACTGACCAATCTCCGCCATAAGGACTTGTAAGTCCTTCAAAGTTGCCTTTGGCCTCTTGGTATCTTCTCTGATCAATGTCCTCCTGGCTTGGTCATCCAGCAAGGTGTTAGTGGTGCCATACGCTTATAATAATCTTAACAGTGTACTGCACGTTACTCAGATGGAGAGTTAAGGCCTTTAAAATCTTTTTGCATCCTCCTAATGTTGGGAGTTGTAGTTTTCTGTCTTCCTGTGTTTTCCCCATTGCCCTTGTTCTGTGCTGTGTGGTGTGTGAGGCTGGGCGGGGCTCCTACCTGATTCCACTCTCCTGCTTAATTGATTACCACCTGCAAGTCCTCAGCACCGATTGCCTACTTCACCCTCTACAGTATAAATCCTGGTCTCTCATTCCACTCCTCGCC
>JACXGM010008201.1:9142-29417 GCA_016801145.1 Umbra pygmaea
ATGAGACTGCTTACAGAGAAGAGGTAAGAGCCTTGGCTACCTGGTGCCAGAGCAACAACCTCTCTCTCAACGTCAGCAAGACAAAAGAGATGATAGTGGACTTTAGGAAGCAGCAGAGGGAGGGTCTTGCCCCCATACACATCGATGGAGCTGAAGTCGAGAGAGTTTCAGAGTTCAAGTTCCTCGGTGTGTTCATCAGCGACAACCTCACATGGTCCAGACAGACAATCTCGGTAACAAAAACTGCCCAAAAGCGCCTATACTTCCTGAGGAGACTCAATAAGTTTGGCATGTCTGTCAGGATTTTAATAAACTTCTACAGGTGCACCATTGAGAGCATCCTCTCAGGCTGCATTACAGCCTGGTACGGAAACTGCTCCGCTGGTGATCGTAAGGCCCTTCAGAGGGTGGTGAAGTCAGCGGAGCGCATCATTGGCTGCTGCCTCCCCTCCGTGCAAGGCATCTACCATAAGCGATGCCTTAGGAAAACTAAGAACATCCTCAAAGACCACAGCCACCCAGGCCGTGAACTTTTCTCATTACTGCCGTCTGGTAGACGTTACCGGAGCATCAAGGCACGGATCACCAGACTTAAAAACAGTTTCTTCCCACAGGCCATTCGGCTGCTCAACATGGAACACAGACACTGATCGCAAATCGTCTGTTGATCACTAACACTCTCTGGTCACTTTATGCTCTCTACATCTGATGTAGCAGAATTCAAATGCACCTTTAAATCTATAATATTGCCAAATGCCAAATCTATAATATTTACTACTTCTACTGTTGTACATTTTCCAGACCACTGCTCAGTACATAGCGTTTTATTATTATTATTACTATTGTCATTATTATTTTAAAATTCTTATTGTTGTAATTCTTGTTTTTAAGCCCACTGCATAGAATCGCCGTGCCATGTCAAAAGAATTTCTCTGCATAGAATGATGTATGTAATTCGATGCATATGATAAATAAACAACTTTGACTTTGATCTACAAACAACTCCTCTAGCCGCTAGTTAAAGATATTAAACCCAGTGTGCAATACCATTCAATTTCCTTGATTTCAATCAATAATAAGAGCCTATTCTCATCAATAAAATGTATCTGGCCTCCACTTTCCGTATTACTGCCATTCATTTTAAGCTAGTTGTGGTTAAAAATTTGAAATATGGTATAGCTAATTAATAAACTAATCCATAGAGCACTGTTTTCTTGGCACATTATCTAACTTTAAGTTGAGGAACAGCTGAGACACTATTAATATTGATCTTGATGTAGCACAAATTAATATAAACACATTTTTTATTTAAATTTGAATCTATAAACCTAAATTAAGTATCATAAATCATAAAATACTTACAATGAAGAATAGCGGTAGAGTAAGTCAACTCGTGGGTAAAATGTGACAATATCTGTGAATTCTGTGGTTGACACATTGACTTAAGTCAGAAGAAGCTGATACAGATCTGTCCCTTCCTCTTTTAAGTCATGAAAGTTCTAGGAACCAAACTAGAATAACAAAATGTTAGGTTGCAATATCTCCCACATCAATGTTTTACTGATAGCCTACTATAAGCATACTATATGAAATGTGTGTAATTTTTTTGAATGTGTTGATTTGCCCGACTTCTAGATTGAACATTCCTTGATGTGGATACATTTGTTTTAACCATTCCATTCACACTTGTTATCTGTATAAAATGCTCTTTTCAGTGTATTGACATCTTATTGACATCTCAACTGTTCTGCAGCCCCAGTGCTTTTATATGATAGCTGATGTGTGGTGAGCGTTCTGGTGCAAAATGGCTGCCGTGCATCACCCAAGTGGGTGCTACACATTGGTGGTGGATGAGGTGGGCTTTCCCCTCACTGTGTAAAGCGCTTTGAGTTCCTTGGAAGAAAAGTGCTATATAAGTTGAATGCATCATTATTATTATACATTATAAACATTTAGTAATATAGTATGGCATTAAGATTATAATAACATATTTGATATCCTCATTCATCTAGCAACAATCAGTATAAAAGACACTTGTCTACAACCTCAGTCACACTCCAAACTCCACTATTGCTAAGACCAAAGAGCTGTCAAAGGACACCAGAAACAAAATTGTAGGCATGCACCAGTCTGGGAAGGCTGAATCTGCAATAGGTAAGCAGCTTGGTGTGAATAAATCAACTGTGGGATTAATTATAAGAAAATGGAAGACATACAAGACCACTGATAATCTCCCTAGATCTGGGGCTCCACGCAAGATCTCACCCCGTGGGGTCAAAATGATCACAAGAACGGTGAGCAAAAATCCCAGAACCACACGGGGGGACCTAGTGAATGACCTGTAAAGAGCTGGGACCAAAGTAACAAAGGCTACCATCAACTAAGCTGCCAGGGACTCAAATCCTGCAGTGCCAGACGTGTCCCCCAGTTTAAGCCAGTACATGTCCAGGCCTGTCTGAGGTTTGCTAGAGAGCATTTGGATGATCCAGAAAAGGATTGGGAGAATGTCACATGGTCAGATGAAACCAAAATGGAACATTTTGGTAAAAACTCAACATGTTGTCTTTGGAGGAGAAAGAATCCTGAGTTGCATCCAAAGAACACTGTACCTACTGTGAAGCATGGGGTTGGAAACACCATGCTTTGGGCCTGTTTTTCTGCAAATGCACCTGGACGACTGATCTGTGTAAAGGAATGAATGAATGGGCCATGTATTGTGATATTTTAACTGTGAAAACGTCCTTCCATCAGCAAGGTCATTGAAGATGAAACGTTAGAGAGATAAAGAAGTACCCATCAATCAAACAGCCAAAACATTATGACTGGATCTCAGCGTTCTGATTGGCTGAGCCATTTAAGCCCTGCCCCCTTTTCCCCACCCATTTTCCCGCTCCTGTTGTGGTCTATTGGTCCATGTAAGCCACAACTGTCAAAACCTGGGGATTGGTGCATTCCAACCCTTATGTGTTCCTATGGTACAGGCCGCCCCTAAACCGAGCTGTCAAAACTTTTACAAGTGGGTTTAAACCATCCTATAGGTTTGTTTGTGTGTTCCAACCCATTAAAGCTGTTCCTATGGTATAGGCTGCCCCCAAACCGAGCTGTCAAATCTTTGACAAGTGGGTTTAAAACATCCTATAGGTTTGTTTGTGTGTTCCTACCCATTAAGGTGTTCCTAAGGTACAGGCCGCCCCTAAACTGAGCTGTCAAAACTTTGAGGAGTGGGATTCAGGGTTGAGATTGGTCAGTGTCAAGCCAGGGTCCTAAGGCCTTTCCCCCCACCCCTCATTCTACAGCTTCTAAATAGTTGCTGAGTCAACAAAGACATGGTTTCATCAGGTTCCTATAGGTGTATTTAATCAGGATATTTTTTCAAAGATAAGCTTCATAGGATTCTGACCCCTGTTGTATTTGCTGGAAGCACAGTCTTTCGAAAACCTGATCAATCATGGTAAAAATGTCTTTATCAATGTTGCTTCTTTATCATTATTATACATCAAATTAACAAAGGGATGTTTTCAAATGACATTTTTGCTCTGCATATGGGCTGTTTTTTTTCTCTGCATATGGGCTGTTTTGTAAGCTGGATATTGTATGCTACAATGTAAAGTTTTTGAATTGGATCGGCATCTACTCAAAACAAACTTACAAGTGTTAAATACTGTACGAATTGCATTAATAAAAAACTAAAGCGAAACAAATATAAGAGCAATGAAGCATAGATTGATAGTCTACACCCGATTAGTGGTTGTAATAGAAAATATTTGAATTCATGATACAAGTTTAGTGCAGCAATAACATTTATGGGGATGTTTTCTGAAAGCTACACTGTGTATTTCTTTGAGTTGATTCTTAGTAAAAACCCCTTTGTTCTTTGACAAATATGTGCTCATTCATGTGTAATTACTTCCACCAAATAATCAAAGAATTTTCGTAAGCACAGAATCTTCCATTCACAATACATACAATGGTGCCACTCGAATTGCGGCAGCCATGTTACGCCTCCATCTTTAAAATACATTAGCCAAAGAGGGACATACCTGGAAATTCAAGCTCAGCCTTTCACGCTTTTACACTAGTGGCACCGTGACGAATGCCAGGGGGAGATTACTCACGACTGCCTGCAAATTTCAAAGTCTGTTAAAGATGTAGGATAATGCCTATTCTCGAGAACATGTAATAGCAGCGCTGGCTAAAGCTGTACAGTAGACAAGAACGTTTGCCTGGCAACACAAACTCGGATAGTTGTTTTCAAAATAAAAGCGCTCGTGGTTCATTGCAATAATCATTGTTTTTTCATTGCATAGGTAGTGTCCATGTTCATGTTTTGCTAACATTAGTATTCTGTTGGAATTAAACAGACTCTAGTGAATGTTTTTCAAATGTAATCATGTTTTCACATGAGACACTGACAATTTATTCAATCAAATTGTGTGTTGAACATATTTTTAACTTTTATTAAAAATACATGTTAAATTATTATTTTTGCTATCACATGCTCTTATTGTTTTTTACACACAATACAGTTGCATTTGGTTACAATTCACGGGCTGTGTAGTGAATTAACAATAATTATTGCAATGAATCAAAACGAGCGCTATTGTTTTGAAAGAAAAAACGAATATCCAGGTTCACGTTGCTGGTATAATAACACAAGGGGTTTCAGTTGCTTGTCATATACAATTTCACCACTAGATGGGAGCAATTCTTACACAATGCAGCTTTAAGGTTTAAGAAAAGTTAGGTTTTAGCTCTGTAAGAGAAATGTTGTGTTAACGTAGATACATGTAACCGGTTTATTCCTTGTAGAGAATAGACAACCAACACATAGTCACAGAGCCTTTTTTTCCTATTGCAAACACACCCCCAAAACCCAGATGGCCCACACTTCAAACACCTAACAATCACTCACTGGGCAAGATGGCCTTTAACCTAGGCTTAACCATTGCTAAATAAAATCTGACCAGGACACATTCCTGATCCCCCTTCCTGTCTTTAGCCAGATGTCCCCTAAATAAATGCAGGCCAACTGCCCAACCCTTATCTAAACAGTCTTTTTCTTTCATTGTCCAGAGTTGCTAAAAAGTGACCAGAGTTGCTTTTTTCCATCTCAGGAACATCTCAAAGATAAGATCAATACTGTCATTTAAGGATGCTGAAGTTCTCATTCATGCCTTTGTGTCATCAATGCTGCAGCTCGTGTTCTGACTGGAGCCTCCAGATATGAACATATTACACCAGTGTCAGTCTCTCTCCATTGGCTCCCTGTTCATGCCAGAGCAGACTTTAAGGTGTTGCTGCTAACCTATAAAATATTGAATGGCAGTGCACCATTGTATCTTAACAACCTAGTGAAACCCTATGTGCCTGCTCGAGCTCTGCGTTCGCAGGGGACAGGTCTTCTGAGTGTCCCAAGGGTTAAAAAGAAGTCATTTGGTGAACGGGCCTTATCTTTCCGCGCACCAATATTGTGGAACAGTTTACCTCATAACATCATGCAGGCTTGTTCTGTTGAGGTTTTTAAAGCAGAGCTAAATACCCATTTGTTTACTGTGGTGTATGAGGCCTAATTACTTTGTATGTTTGTCTGAGAGTACGAATGTGTGTTATATTTTAGTCTCTAGAACTGTTTAAAATTGTATTTTCTATGCTCTGTACAGCACTTTGACTTGAAAGCGCTTTATAAATAAATGTATTATTATATTATTATTCCCTAAGACAAAGTAAAACAGACTTTTGGCAACTTCAAGTATTTAGACATTCAATTTCTACATTTACACATAATTATTTGTAATTTTTGATGGCATTATACTCTTCTACTGGTTTAACCCTTTTCAAAAAGACCAAGCATGACAGGTACTACGAACACATTTCCAGATATTGTTAAATCAAAGGACATTCCATTTACTTTTTAAAGTACCAATTGAATATGAACTAATACAGTTATGTCACACATTCATCACTGTTTACTGGATATAACTACCTCACACGCAGGCTGGGAGTAGCCCAAAATAACATTATTGTACATGACCTAAAGAAAGTAGTTAGTATTGTTTATTTCGAATTTATGCAAAAACATCTGACAAGAAATCAAATCAAATAGACAAATCAAACTAATTAGAATAAGACAATAAAAACAAATTCAATAACATTAGATACAACCAAAGACTCATCAAAGTCCATTACATAATCGAAAAGGAGTGGGAAGAAGAAAAAAAAACTTATTTAATCCCACCCCCTATCCACAAATCAAAAGCTTACAAATAATCAACCGCATTCCAAATATTTATTCATCTACTTTGTTATACCCCAAAGCAATAAAAAAGTACATCTCTTATTTAAACAAGGAAAAAATAATTAAATAAATAATATGAAAGAATAACTTTAAAATAAATATCAGCAGCTCAGAAAAAAGAAAAAAAAAGAGAAAAGAAAAAAAAGAAGTAATAATAATATCACAATGAAACTAAAGATAACTACTAGCCCCAAAAAT
This sequence comes from Umbra pygmaea, assembly GCA_016801145.1. NCBI lineage: Eukaryota > Metazoa > Chordata > Actinopteri > Esociformes > Umbridae > Umbra > Umbra pygmaea. The sequence continues at coordinate 15,636 of JACXGM010008201.1, forward strand.
ACTAATTGATTATTGATTGATTATTGACCCATTTCTTCATCACTGTATCCCTTAAATACCATATCTTTATACCTGATTTTAAACTCTTTTATGTTTGGACATTGCTTTAGTTCCTCTTTGAAACTGTTCCAGAGCTTTACTACAGAACTTGAAATGCAAACAATTTTCCTGGTTGTCCGTATCTTGTTAGTTTTGAAGTTATATGTCCCCCTTAAATTATAACCTCCCTCTCTCAGTAAAGTCCTACAGTAATGCGTTGGCATAAAAGAAGAATAAAACTATAACGGATAGCCACTTAAAAATAAAATGTGTAAAAGATAGCCACCTAAAAGGGGTGAATGCTCTAGACAGTTGGGTAGAATAAGGGGTAAGGGCTATAGACAAGCGGTTAGAGTATGAATGTAAAAGCAGCAGACTGGACGGTAGGCTCTAGAGAGTGTAAATAAGTGAGGCAGTAGAATGGTAACTAAAGAATAGAATCCTAGTAATAGATAGGCACCTAAATTTGCAAGTAGTGAGGGCTATAGACAGACAGAAGTGCAGAGGTAAGTTTCTTACAGAAAACGCGATATGAATAAAAAAAATGTCGGACTGATGGGGTAAGAAGGCAATAGACTAAAAAACATAGGCTGTTACTGATGTAAAAAAGTTGTGTATTAACTTATTAATATCAGGAGCCCGATTTTAACAATCTAAATGCACGGCGTAAAGCGCATAATGCAAGTGCGTTTTGGGCATGTCCAAATCCTCTTTTTCTAGTTTAAACTAGCAAATATACTTGTGTTTGGCCTTTGCGCTGCATTGTGCCAGGTACAAGATATGGCCCCAGCTGTTTATTTGCAGAACACCAGGCTTCTAATTACTGCTGCTTGAGGTGCAAATGCAGGTTTTTTTGTTGTTGTAGTTGATTGATAGATTATTGATAAGACTGTTAAACTACCCTTTCAATGTCAATTTGGTAGGCCATATTATCAAAGACTTGATTGCTGGAAGGTCGGCGTCGTACGGTGATAAGGTTATCCTTTATATTTAAATGAATATATGTTGTGTAGGAATCCTAAGACAAAATGGGACGCCTACTTGTCTGTTGATAGAAGTCAAGGATGTGAATGGCGAGTGAGTGATAGGTAAATATTGAGAGAAAGTATTGAGGAATGACTGAACTGAGTGGATTGTTTTAAACGTTTGTTTACATATTAACCTAATGATGTTGTGATATTTAATGTATATAACCAAGTAGTATGTAAATAGGTGGTAACAATGCTGAAAAGTAGATTGATATTGTGTTGGGCTAATGGTTCCTTATTACAAAGAGACAAAAGGAAGGATGAGGCTAAAATGAGCTGGCATAGCAACGCAGCTGGCATTATAGGTAGAGAAGTATAATATAGTTCGATTTTTATCCCAAATGTAATAGAACAAAGCTGTATTGAATATTTGTCGTTGATGCTGCCTTAGATCGCTAGGTAATTTCTATTGCTAACGATGCAGCGCAGTAGTTGGTTGACGTTGGATTGATTCATGGAGCAGTTCACTGTGTAATCAATTCGGGTTGGTTTGTGGCCTGTAGAGGGGGCTACAATGCTACTAGAATGATGGTTTCCAGAGCCACCTGATGGATGATTGTTATGAGCAGGGCGCTGACCTAACTAGTTGGGTGTGTGAATCATGCAATGATGAATTGGATGCTGTTGTGTGTGTTGCTTGCTGGCGAACATTATTTGTTAAAATTTTTAATAATTAGAATTCAAGGAAACAAATTAGATGCCCATTTGGCAGTTGTTTATGAAAAAAATAACATAGTGATTAAATTGTATACAGTAAATACACACTAGATGATTCAGGTGAATACTATCCTAATCTTAAAATAAGAGTACATAGTTATAACCGATTTATTGATTTGGGAGTCATTGAAATGTCCAAAAATCATTGCTTTCTTGCACGTACACATTAATGGAGTAAAATAACAAGGGGGATGTCACGTGTTGACATGGGGTGTGGGTGGAAGATGAAGGGAGACCGAGCATTTGGCTGTTTTTTGGCTGTTGTATTCATAAAGTACAGGTCAAGACAGCATATATGGGAGAGCGTAAATAGAGAGATGCAACGCTAGACATATGAACAACTACCAGTGCTCTTTCTTGGCACTGACACAATCAGTTAATCTAGACCTAGTAGCAAATCAAACTAATACAGTGCTACTTACTCAAATGGCAACAGTCCATACAAGATATCCCAAAATGCAGAAAAGATCCGGAGGTGTACAACAACAGCACAATAGTGAGCATACATTTAATAACAGACACCCCTGCCTGCCTGGCTGACAGCTTTATAGATCTCCCTCCTAGGCTAACTACCCACAGCTGAAAACACTTACATAATTAGATCTTGAAGCAACAGGCTAGTTGAGCCTTAGGTTGCGTCTCAATATGCAAAGTATGCATACTAAATAGTATGCCAGACTACGATTAGTATGTCCCAAACCATAGTACGCAAATATAGTATGTCAGCAGTCCCCAGATGGTCTACTATTTCTGGGGGATTTTCGAAGTATGCAACCCTGGATGCTTTTTGGGCTGATATAGCCCACAATCCTTTGCGACACAGAGTGGGAGGGGTTTCCCGAAGCCAAAATTCTTCTTTTGCTGTGTTTAAATGTAAGTATCCATAAGTTAGGTAATAATAAACGTGTCATTACATGAGTTTTTGGTTATTGTACTAATATTAAATACATTTTAAATGAAATGCGAACAGGTTGTGCCAAATGTTTAATGTTCAAGCTTCGCGGGCTTCATCGCTTGTGGAAGTGGTCTAATTTTAGATGCAACGTTATGACGCGTTAGTATATCCCCCATGCTAGCATACTCGTTTACTATATACTTAATAGTACGTACTTTACCACCACCTGTGTAGTACGTACTTTTAGTATATAGTATGTAGTATGCATATTGGGATTCAGCCTTAGTCTCTCTAGCCAAGAAGGAAGAGGTGTCAGGACCTGTGAAGGGATATTCCACTCATTGTAAACTTAAATAATACAGCAGTGAACAAGCACTGAATAAAGGGACATTCCACAAAATTAATAATATAAACATAAATTTAAAGAGTCAGTTTCTCAGTCCACTGCCATGCCTGCCTCCACTAGGCAAGACATTACAGGGGAATATTTATAACATTCACATAAAGGGTAATCCATATAGTCACAATAACATTTACTGAGATTAACATACACATAGGTACCATACTTTATAAGACAGACAGTGAGGTTAAAAATGTTTACTGTATCGGGTTACCGTTGGTAGAGTTATAAAACAGGGTTTGAACGATTGGGTTGGTTGTTATCAGTAATCAGTATTCCAATAGACATATCAGATGTATTATATTATGATTGAGTTCCATGATGTGTATTCAAGTTTCTCTCCTGTGTGTTCTGTTTATAGTCTGGTTTTCCCACTACTGTTCAGATCCTGAGTTACGTAACCAATCAATCATCTTCATTAGTCACGGAGACTCATCAGACCATGCAGTGTTTTTTCAATCTTCTATTTTTCAATACTGGTGTGACCGTGCAAATTGTAGACTTAGTTTCCTGTTCCTAGCTGAAAGGAGATAAACCCAGGGTGTTCCTATGCTCCTGTAACTTGGTTTCTAATGAGTGGTTGTTTGAGTTACTGTTGTCCTTCCCTTTAGCTTGAACCAGTCTGGAGATTCTCCTCTGACCTCTGCCATCAACAAGGCATTTTAGTCCAGAGAACTGTCACTCAGGTGTCTTTTTTGGACTGTTCTCTGTAAACCCTAGATGTGATTTTGCAGGAAAATCCCAGTAGATCAAAACTTCAAGAATTACTAAAGCTAGCCTGTTCAAAGTTACTGAAATCACCTTTCTTCTCCATTCTGATGCTTTGTTTGAACTTCAGCAGATTGTCCTGGCCATGTCTACATGCCTAAATGTATTTACTTGCTGCAACGCCATCGGACGCTTAGATATTAGCATTGACCAGCAGTTGAACCTGTGTACCCTAAATAAGTGGACAGTGAGTCTATGCACAGAAGTACAGATCTATTTGATGTACAAAGATAAACTTATGCCATGGCTTAAGAAATGCATTATGATTCATGTATTGTTGCTTGTAATTGTTGTTGTTTTCAAGTCTTGTTGTGTTCAGGTCTTGAGGTGTTCAGGGGCCTCATTTATAAACGTGGCGTACACCCAAAAGAAAACATATGCAGCTCTCTACGCAATAATTGGGATTTATAAAAAAGCAAACTTGATGGGAAAATGTGCATTCCTTCAGAGCAACTCTGACCCAGGCGTACACACAAAAACGGGTGAAATGAGAAATTGCGACACCACAGGCAGATGGATGAAACACGTAGGCTTCTGTAGATCTTTCTAAAACTGCAGAGCGTTGTGTAAACTAAATCGAAATACTGCTTCTCATTAATAATATGAAGATTTCACAAAGCCATGTTTACAATTAACAGCCTGCAGTGAAAAACAAACAAGATTGTAAAGTAAATGCAAATGAAGCACATATTGCACATATTTGCAAAAAGAACACTCAAATATATTCTGTAATATTGGCATGATATGTAATTCATCCTCATAAATAATATGGTAAACAGTACAAAATCATGTTTTATACTGATATTCTTGTCGATGTCTCTGTCTGGCAGTGCAGATAGTTAAATAAATATATGATGACAGATAGATAATAGATAGTCTTTATTGTCAATTGGGGAATATCGTTTTCATAGTATAAATGTCGTAATCAGATACAGAAACATAGTGTTCATTTATATGCATTTAGTTCATATTATTTTTAAATGTGTTCCATCGGGACGCATGTATTAACCATTTTGAAAGGTGCAATAAATTCCATTTGTGCAGAACTATTTTCCATTTACAATTAGATTAACAACGACATCTGTAGATTATCAGATACAATCAAATGGATGGTTGTAAAAAGCCATGCCATCACAATGCGTAATGACACACAATAGCTGATCGTGCACTGTTAGAAGATAATAATAATAATAGCCTAATAATGCATATTATTTATCGGTGCCTTTCATAACACTAATAACAGGATTTCTGGTGACTGGCACTTTCCAGATGGAATTGACTGACAGGTCAGGGATATCTCAGCCAACCCGTAGCCGGGTTATGTCAGGCGTGTTATTCGGTATAATAGGCTTGTCGCAAAATTATATTAAGTTTCCGTACACGGCGGGTGAACAGGCAAAGGAAAAAGCATAATTTGCAGCTATGTCCGGTTTCCCAACTGTAATCGGTGCTATTGACTGCACTCATGTTGCCATAAGGGCAACAAATGAGAATAAACATGCGTTCATTAATCGATAGCATTTTCATTCCACCAATGTCAAAATAATTTGTGATGCAGACATGTTGCTGTAATGTAACCAATTTCCCGCCACCCGTGGCAGACACACTTTCGCGATGAAGCACTAGGAGCTTTGACATCAACTGATATCTGACAAAAAAGAATTTCAGCCACGGTCTGACTTTCTTATAGTGTCTGCGACCTTTTGCCACTCCAACGCCTTTTCGGCATTGGTAATAGGCACACTGTGCCCTTCAAACAACATTTTCCTCCTCTTTTCCACCTCGCCATAAATAGTTTCTACTTCACATTGAGTGAAGTTGCTTTTTTTGGATTTCCTCCGTGTTTGCCTTGCTTTCTCAATCAATGAATATACATTTTGGGGCATTTCACTGACTATTTATGGCCAAATAAGGGCGTGACATGTAGCCGCAAAAGCTGCACCACGTACTACAGTACGGATCCACTTGTCCAAAAAGACTGGAGCGTGGTGTCGGGTGGTGTCGTGACGCTACACTCAATCTGTATTAGGGTATGCAGCGCCACCTTCCCGGGATGCTCTGCAGGCGCGTTGAAGTTGCGTGACATCACCCATAGGAATAGAGCAAGGTGCGACGCGACAGAAGTGTAGCACAGACAAGTGGATCTGTACCGTTACGGTTCGGATCCACTTGTACGACACGGCAGTCAGGTGTTGTAGCAAGGCTACCCTCCATTCGTACATTGATGGGTGTTCCTCAAATACAGCTGCGGGCTACAGCCACCATCAGTTTCTCCATTGATTCACCGCGAGCCTTCCCCCGTCTCCTCTGTGTGCTACTTCTATTTGCATAAAGCTGGAAATTTTCATATTTTCTGTCGCGCAACATTTTCTCAAATGCAGTGCTGCCTTCCCGGGATGCGATGCGGGCACGTTGAAGTCGCGTGACGTCACCCATAGGAATAGCGCGAGGTGCGACGCGACTGAAGTGTAGAATGGAAAAGTGGATCCGTACCGTTAGAGTTGATTGCGATTTATAAAGGGAAAACAGCATAGGACGTGCGTGGGCATGGTTTTATAAATCTGAATATTTCTTTGCATACGCACGTCCTATATTTCATCCGTACGCCACTTCTGACGCAAATCCAACCCATTTTGTGTTCTGGGTCCTCATTTATAAACTTTGCGTACGCACAAAAGAAGACGTACGCAGCTCTCTATGCAATAATTGGGATTTATAAAAAGCAAACTTGACGGGAAAATGTGCGGTCCTTCACAACAACTCTGACCCATGCGTACGCACAAAAACAGGTGAAATGAGAAATGGCGACACCGTCGGCAGATGGAAGAAACAAGTAGGCTTCTGTAGATCTGTCTGAAAGTGCAGAGCGTTGTTTAAATGAAATCGAAATACTGCCTCTCATTAATAATACGAAGATGTCACAAAGCAATGGTTACAATCATCAGCCTGCAGTGAAAAACATACAAAATAAAACAAGATTGTAACTTAAATGCAAATGAAGCACATATTGCACATATTTGCAAGAAGAACACTCAAATATTATCTGTAATATTGGCATGTTACGCAATTCATCCTCATAAATAATACGGTAAAAATAACAAAATCATGTTTAAAACTGATATTCTTGTCGATGCCTCTGTCTGGCGGTGCAGATAGTTAAATAAATAGATGATGAAAGATAGATTGATAATAAATAGATAATAGATAGTATTTATTGTCCATTGGGGAATATTGTTTTCATAGTATAACTGTCATAATCAGATACAGAAACATAATGTTCATTTATATACATTTAGTTCATTTCATTATTAAATTAGTTTCATCGTGACACATGTCTTAACCATTTTGAAATATGCAATAAATTCCATTTGTGCAGAACTATTTTCCATTTACAATTAGAATTATACCAAACTCTTTAGATTTTCAGATACAATCAAATGGATGGTTAAAAAAAGCCATCCCATCACAATGCATAATGACACACAATAGCTGATCTTGCATTGTTAGAAGATAATAATAATAATAATAATAGCCTAATAATGCATATTATTTACTGGCGCCTTTCATAACACTAATAACAGGATTTCTGGCGACTGGCACTTTCCAGATGGAATTGACTGACAGGTCAGGGATATCTCAGCCAACCCGTAGCTGGGTTATGCCAGGCGTGTTATTCTGTATAATAGGCTTGTCGCATAATACATTAAGTTTCCGTACACGGCGGGTGAACAGTCAAACAAAAAAGCACAATTTGTCCGGTTTCCCAAATGTAATTGACTGCACTCATGTTGCCATAAGGACAATGAATGAGAATGAACATGCGTTCATTAATCGAAAGCATTTGCATTCCACCAATGTCAAAATAATTTGGGATGCAGACATGTTGCTGTAATGTAGCCAATTTTCCCCCACCCGTGGCAGACACACCTTCGCGATGAAGCGCTAGACGCTTTTTTATATTGACTGATTCTTTTTTTATATTGACTGATATCTGACCACTTTATATTTCGGCCACGGTCCGACTTTCTTACAGCGTCTGCAAGCTTTTGCCACTCCAACACCTTTTCGCCATTGGTAATAGGCACACTATGCCTTTCAAACATTTTCCTGCTCTTTTCCTCCTCGCCAATAATACTTTCTACTTCACATTGAGTGAAGTGGCTTTTTTTGGTTTTCCTCCGTGTTTCCCATGCTTTCTCAATCAATGAATATTAATTTTGGGGCGTTTCACTGACTATTTATGGGCAAATAAGGCCGTGACATGTAGCCGCAAAAGCTGCGCTACGTATTAGAGTTGATTGTGATTTATAAAGGGAAAAAGGCGTAGGACATGCGTGGGCATGCTTTTATAAATCTGAATATTTCTTTGCGTACGCAAATCCTATATTTCGTCCGTACGCCACTTCTGATGCAAATCCACCACAAAGTTTTATAAATGAGGCCCCAGGAGTTGTTGTGTTCAGGGGGCCGATCTTCGTACGTTGCTTAATACATCCAAGATCAAATGACACATTCAAAAGGACTTCATCGGGCTAATCATGATCCGGCTACTGGTAATTTAGTTATTTGAACACACCTGCCATTTACGATTAGTATCGCTGGATTGAGTCATATGAGATGAGATGATTGCGCGTTCACGTTTTGGCATGAAAGGGGAGATGTATTGATAGTAGAAACGTTGATCAGCAACACTCCTATTGGCTGCTCATTATGGAAAAAACCAAGCCCAGTTTTTCTCCACAGCAGAGCAACGGTTTTTGCTTGAAGGTAACGAGGAATTTGAAAGTTTGATTAAAACGCAAGGGAACATCTCAATGTCTGCAAAAAAGGGCTAGCAAAATGTAGCAGACAAATTAAATGCATAAGTGGTCACACAATGTTATTTTTTTATCACTTATTATAGTATTCTTTTATTTTAATAATTTTATTTTAATAATTACATAATTTCATTTCATAAATAGCTATTAAATGTCAGAGCCACCACAGAGTAGCTACTATTGCTGACCTTGCATAACAATATCTCCTATTGCAGGCAAAAGATGACTATCACTGGCTTTTCTTTACAAAGAATAATTGAAATAAAAATCAAGGAACTAAGCATAATGTATTGTCTTTAATTTTTCATTTAATGTGGCCCATGCATGAAACAAGACCTCATTGCAAAACACCTAAACATAATAAGACACATACAACACATGCACAAAACAGGACAAAAACAGCTATTGGTCAAACAGCATTTTCGGTTAGAGTAGTGAGGATATGGAATTCCTTCCCTACAAACATCTGAAGCATTGACAGCCTCAGAGGTAGGCTTAAGCACTGGCTACTATAGGAACAAATATGTAACCAATAATGACTGTATTGTGAGGTCCGTGTTTTCATATACTTTTTCTATTAATCTTACATTCCTGGATATACACTCACCTAAAGGATTATTAGGAACACCCATTCAATTTCTCATTAATGCAATTATCTACTCAAACAATCACATGGTAGTTGCTTCAATGCATTTAGGGGTGTGGTCCTGGTCAAGACAATCTCCTGAACTCCAAACTGAATGTCAGAATGGGAAAGAAAGGTGATTTAAGCAATTTTGAGCGTGGCATGGTTGTTGGTGCCAGTCGAGCCGGTCTGAGAATTTCACAATCTGCTCAATTACTGGGATTTTCACGCACAACCATTTCTAGGGTTTACAAAGAATGGTGTGAAAAGGGAAAAACATCCAGTATGCGGCAGTCCTGTGGGGAAAAATGCCTTGTTGATGCTAAAGGTCAGAGGAGAATGGTCGGACTGCTTCAAGCTGATAGAAGAGCAACTTTGACTTAAATAACCACTCGTTACAACCGAGGTATGCAGCAAAGCATTTGTGAAGCCACAACACGCACAACCTTGAGGCGGATGGGCTACAACAGCAGAAGACCCCACCGGGTACCAATCATCTCCACTACAAATAGGAAAAAGAGCCTAGAATTTGCAAGAGCTCACCAAAATTGGACAGTTGAAAAATGTTGCATGGTCTGATGAGTCTCGATTTCTGTTGAGACATTCAGATGGTAGAGTCAGAATTTGGAGTAAACAGAATGAGAACATGGATCCATCAACTGCAAGATGCTATCCGGTCAATATGGGCCAACATTTCTGAAGAATGCTTTCAGCACCTTGTTGAATCAATGCCATGTAAAATTAAAATTAAAGTTATTTAATTTGTTAAATTTTTATTTGTCAGGGACAGCAGATGTATATTAGCTACTGGCTAACTCTGGTGCAATGGTGCAATAACTTTTAATTGTGCATTGTTCCTGTAAAAATAACCAATAAAATAAAAGAAAACAAAAACTTCAAACAAAGTTACATCAATATAGAGTGCAACCTAAAAGCATTATTTAATATTATAGTATATCAATTAGATAAGGATATGATTACCTCTATTATTGTCATAGGAGAGAAAAGCATTTCAAATCATAATCACATTAAATATGAATAAAATATGTCAGCACAATCAAAATTTACTCTTTCAAGCCTATTAATCCATGTCAATATGTTTGTTCTCAAACCTTGTTGTGTACATTTTTGTTAAGCTTTAATCGTTTTGTTTCTGATGCTGTTATATTTTAGGTCCTCTTGTCTCTGGGTTTGTTGACTGTGCTGTAGATCATAGAGGGTCCTCGTTGTCTATTAATCACAAATGGGACAGAAAACAAATTTAACAGAATCCAATGAACAGAATGATTGAATTACAGAGCTTTGGTCAAACATAGTTTAGGAAATAGTATATAGAGTGAATAGTCATCATCATCACATTTCTCATTCATTATAAAATCTATAGTCAGTTACTACATCAAACTCATTGTGTTGAGATACTCACTTTTTACCTGGAAATGCATCACTACTGGCCCCACAATAGGTAAAATATTTTCCTATGATGTAATCTTAAAGCTACGGTACGTGACTTTTGTAATTTTTTGTTTGGATGTTTACCATTCACCTTATTCCGTGCGTCAACAAGGGGGGCGCCATGTTTGTTCCGTTTTGTCTTTGAACTTCCGGTTAAGCAGCACTGTCTGCAGTAGATTGACACATTAGCTATTTTAGTGAAGATGTCCAGCATTATGTGTCATAACAACTGGATCAAAAGACGGTTATCCCTGCAACAATGCTGTGTTGTCCATGGGAAAACCAGGGCAGAAAGTTGTGGGGCAGCTTTTAACCTTTATCCTCCGCCATCCAGCGATGAGGACCGGCGTATGTGGCTAAAGGCGCTAAATTTGAAGAAACCTCAGAAAAAGCCCTACGTCTGCTTTTTTCATTTTGAGGACGGCAGACCATCAGACCTACACCCATACCCCGAGAAATGGTTGGGATATGTTACTCCTCCAACGAAAATGGCTCGTCGGATACTTGCAAGGCTCCTAGGTAACATAATATTTTGCCAGTAGTACTCGCAAATAGCGATAGCAAATGCTATTGTCTGTTTTTAGTGATTGCTATGAGATTTAGTGATACAAGCAGAGTTCAAAATTCACTTTTTCATCCACCCGCCAAACGGCTGATGAATGTTCAAATTTTACCAGCCACTCAATCACTCAATAGATTACAATAGTTTTTTTTGGCTGGTTAGTGAAGTTAATCTACCAGCCACATCCATATATTACCAGCATTTGGCAGGTAAATGCTGCTAATTTTGAACCCTGGATACAAGTTCCTAGTTACGTTTCCTACCAGGTAGTCCTAACGACACACTGAGAATAGTAGCCTACGAAATTGTACAGAGCAATGCTGTGGGCATACTGACAATTTCTTAATTGCTTGTTTGTAGGCTTTGGGATGCTGCCATGGGGAAACTATTCAGAATGAAACTTACTTATTGAGATATGACTACACCAGTAACTATGCCTTTACTTGACCTCAATTAATCAACAGCATTAAAACATAGGATCAGGGCGAGGCTTTATAATTTGATGTCCAGTACTGGTTATGTTGGAAGGCAGCAAAATTATTAATCTTATCGTTGTTTACTTACTGATGCTGTGTTATTCGTACAGAAACACCCTCAACCAGCTCTCCAAGCCAGGAGACTGATGGGATAGTGGATTATATGACTGATAGCATGACTCACCGTGAACAGAAACAACAACGAAACAAAAGCAATAAAACACTTAATGAAAAACATCCTTAAATAAATGTGTCTAAACCAGCTTTTTAAAGTGACCCAGCATTTGTGCATCTCTAATAGTAAGAGGAAGGACATTCCAGAGCTCGGGGGCTTTGTAAGAGAAGGCTCTTTCCCCCATGGTCTTGAGCTTACATGAAGGTTGACGGAGCAAAAGAGAATTAGCAGAACGGAGAGAACGTGGTGGAGTATAAGGGCTAATGAGATCATAAAGATACCCTGGTGCAGCCCCATGTAGTGCCTTGTATGTTAAAATAAGAACTTTAAAATCAATTCTCGCATTTATGGGAAGCCAGTGCAGCTGTGAAAGCACAGGTGTAATGTGTTCATGAGGAGAAGTACGAGTGAGCACACGTGCGGCAGAGTTTTAAATATATTGAAGCCTGCTCAGTGATTCAGTTGGAAGGCCAGAGAACAAGACATTTCAATAATCTAGCCTAGTAGTAATAAAGCCTCTCTGTGTCAGTAAAAGAGAGGAAAGGTCTGTGTCGAGCAACGTTTCTCAGATGGTAAAAAGCAGTTTAGAGATATGTTTTATATGTGCTTCAAATGTTAGCTGCGGATCAAAAATGACACCAAGATTTCGCACCTGTGAAATGGGAATTACCAAACAAACTAATCTCCTTGGCTTTACAAGTAGCCGCTACTATACCAATCTGCATCAACTCAGTTTTGGAGCCAATCAGCTTCAGGAAGTTATTCTGCATCCATAAACTGATCTCTGCTAGGCAACTACGCAAAGCTGTTAATGACTAATGAACATCAGGACTAGTGGAGATGTAAATCTGCGTATCATCCGCATAGCAGTGATACGCAACACCATGCTTCCTGATGATCTGCCCAAGTGGAAGCATGTAAATGTTAAATAAAATTGGACCCAGCACTGAACCCTGCGGTACTCCCTGTCGAACAGGCACGGTATCAGATCTGTAATTACCCAAGCTTACAAAATGGGCACGATTCATTATATAAGACTGAAACCAACTGAATACTGTTCCAGAAACACCCAGCCAATTTTCCAGCCTGTCCAGCAAAAAAGAGTGAGATATGGGGCCCTATTTTAACGATCTGAAATGCAAGAATCAAACCCGAAACGCAAGTTACATTGTGGGAGGGTCCCGGGCGCTGTTGCTATTTTACCGGCGGGATAAATGATTCTTGCGCCCAACGCATATCTAAAATGGGTAGGTCTAAAGTAGCTTCATTAGTCATAGGTGTGTTTTGGGCGTAACGTGCAATAAACCAATCAGATCGTCATCTCACATTCCCTTTAAGAGCAGGCGCGCTTGTTCCATGGCGGATTGCTATTATAATGGCAATTTTCTATTGATTTTTCTTTCTACAAAATGTAAATAAAGAAATGTCACAAGACATAACCTACTTTCCAATGTTTTGGACTCACTCTCACTGAATCACGAGGTTATGAATGCATGGTAATATTTTTGCAATGTAGTCTAACATTACACCGAGATTACCCTTCTGTCAAATAAGCTTTCCACTCCCATTCTGCATTTCTGGGCATTAAAGTGGCTGGCACGCATTTCAACATCACGTCTCCTGAAGTCCTCTAATATTTCCTAATTAATGTCATCAACACATCCATGATTCATGGAAATGTTGCGTAAAATACAACAAGCCACAAAGAATGCTGCGACTTGAGTAGTGTACCTGTTCTATCCAAACACCTGACGCGCATTTTCAGTGTGCCAAATGTTCGTTCAATTAGGCTACACTGCGTGTTTGTGTGTGTTTTTGATTAAACAGC
>JACXGM010008202.1:0-29434 GCA_016801145.1 Umbra pygmaea
AATTGGCATATATAACTACTCATCTCTCCACCTGATAGCTGATGTGTGGTGAGCGTTCTGGCGCAAAATGGCTGCCGTGCATCACCCAGGTGGGTGCTACACATTGGTGGTGGATGAGGTGGGCTTTCCCCCTCACTGTGTAAAGCGCTTTGGGTTCTTGAAAAGCGCTATATAAGCTGAACTAATTAATTATTATTATATAGCTGTACATGTTCTACATGATATCCAGTTAGTGTTGCTATAGACATTGTTTTCTACATAACTGTTGTAACATTGCATCCTAATGACAAGAATAAATGGAGCAAGGCCATATTGCTGCCTGTTTTTTCCCCGGGCCTACTAGAAGAATAACATTGAGGCTCAATTGAGGTTGTCATGACAGACTATGGTGTGTCACTGGCAGGAAACGTCTCACTTCCCCATCTCTATCTCTCTCCCGTCCTCCAGTGCTCTCTTACTCCCTCTCTTTCTCTCTTCTCTTCCGGCCTTCCTTTTTTCTCTCTACATTTCTCCTGCCGTTTTCTTTCTCTACCTCCATTTTTCAGTTTTTTTTCTATCCCTCCATCTTTATCCTACTCCCCCTTCCGTTCCTCCTTCACTTCTCTCTCTCCTTGTCTCTTTTTCCAGTCTTTGATCTCGCACTGGCCTAACAGTACAGGGAGACAGACAGCAAGGACCTGCTGGCTGTTATTGACATCTCAACTGCTGTGAAAATCTCTGAAATGGCCCTCTTTATATTCTTTTCTACCGTATAAGGATAAAGCACTCACTGGTTTTGATATCTTTTGCCTGTAGAGTGCGGTCTCTTGATATGATACAGAATATTACACAATATTGTTTCTCCACAATGTTTTAGACCCCATTGTTCCATTCCTTCACCTTAAACACTGCTAAAAAATAAGGAAACACGCAATCACAGTATAACACCAAGTCAATTAAACTTCAGGGATATCAATCTGTCCAGTTAGGATGCATAAGCGATTGTGAATCAACGTCACCTGTTTTGGTGCAAATGAAAGTGACAACAGATGCGCTGGAGAGTGAACAGCCAGACACCCATCAAAAAGGGAAGGGTTTTGCACTGCAGGTGGTGGCCACAGACAATTGCTCCCTCCTTATCCTTCCTGACAGATTCTTCTTCAGTTTTGCATTTTCGCTAGTGTCCTTGTCACTCCTTGTATCATGAGGTTGTACCTGCAGCCCATTCAGATTGCACTGGTAGTCCAGCTCCTCCAGGAGGTCTGCAACATCATCCAGCATGACCGGTTTGGTTCTGGGTCAGTGATCTTCTGGGGAGGCATATCCTTGGAGATTCACATCCAATTGAGAACCTCTGGGATGTTATGTATCGGTGAATCCAACGCCGCTATATAACGCCACTGACTGTCAAGGATGTCACTGTACAGTAAATGTACAGTAAATATTTTGTTCTTTAATGTGTTTTGGTCATCTAGATTTTCCCAAAATTATTTTAAGCAGTGTAGTTTCTGACTTTCAGTTCTCTTCACCTCCCTCCCTCTCAAGGGGCAGATTACAAAGCCGTGTCCCTCAGGTCCCCCATCAGAGCATGTTACACACTTTGTTTTGGTGACTGTATGGGCAATAAACTACAAACCCCCAAGATGATGTTTTGCTTTTACAAGCCGTTTAGGGCTGGTTGATATTTATTGGGTGGGGGGTCTGGTCCAAAATGTGGGATAGTTTTAGAACTTTCATTTATCCTCTAAGGAAATATATTTATTTCATAGGATAGTGCAGTTTTTTAGAGGGTCTTTGAAGTGCTAATGGAAGCTGAGCTGTGTTCTGTAGTTTATAGGAATATGCTCTGGAATATGCTATGTAGCAAACATGCTTCTCCAATGAATAGAACGTGAATCATGTCTACTCTTTTCTTGACATTTCTATCTGCAAGGACATGGAACATAGAGGAAGTGGCCTAACTGTGCAACCAATTTCGGTAAAGATTTGTCATTAACTCCTATTAACTCCTTAAGCATAGCTGGTCAGTTGGTAAAAACTTTAGAGGCCAAATTTATTTCTTTTGGTAATATTTAGATGGGGAGGGTGGTCCAAATGTTGTTAAAGTCAAATAATATTATATACAGTACAGTACGTACAAGTCTTAGGCACTGTAACGGTCTCCACACCCTGGAGTGCCTGAGTCGGTGGCTCCATTTCCACCAACTCCATGTGTTATGTTCTGTGTAAGCCGGACATCACATGATATTTTACTAACCTATAGATCACCTAATTTTAGAGTTTGTGTCACGACTGTTTTCACCAATCTGTCTCTTTGTTTCACTCCAAACAAGACACAGCTGTAGTCATTCATTCATTAGCACATGTATTTTAGGTCCTGTGTCAGTTTGGTTGGTTGTTGTTCATTATTATATTTTAGTGTGTCTATGTCGGTATAGACATACACGGGAATTGTAGTTTATTTATTTTGTGTTTTTGGAATAAATTAAATTTTCTATACCCTTCACTTTTGTCTCCACTGCCTGCTTCCGTCTTGCATCATTACAGATGTAAAGAGAAATGTGTAAATTGAAGATGCTTTAAAAAAAGAATTAACTGAAACATTCCTAAATATAAAACAAGTAGTATAAAGAGCAGAATAAAGTGAAAAACATCAATGCATACAAATCATTGTTTGGTGTGACTGCCCTTTGCCTTTAACACTACTACACTGCCAGACAGTACGGTAATAATAAACTCAGCTCATAGATTGTATAAAGCAGCTTACATAACTTGCCACAATTCTTCTACAGACTTTGACTGTCTTGCTTGCTTCTGTCAGTCTAGGTAACCCCAGACAGTCTCGATGATGATGAGATCAGAGTTCTGAGTAGGCCATACCATGTTGCAGAACTCCTTGTTCTTCTTTACGCTGAAGATAGTCCTTTATGACCCTGGCCATGTGTTTGTGGTCATTTCCTGCTGCAGAAGTAGTGATGGATGAGTTTTGGACCTGATGGTATTGCGTGATATTTCTTTGTTGCCTAAATCATTTGCACAGTACTGTGTGCTAATATACAGTGGTGAAGTAAAAGTATATGAACCCTTTGGCATTACTTGGATTTCTGCATACATTTTTCATAAAATCTGATCTTAAACTTCATAAAAATAGACTAATTAATAACATACAAATCATTGCATTTTTCTTGTCTATATTGACTACGTCATTCAAAACCTTTACAGTGCAGGGTGGAAAATGTATGGGCTCCTTTATTTAATGACTTATTCAAAAGCTAATTGTAGTCAGGAGTCAGCTCATTTTGAGAAGCCACACCTCTATTCTTACCAGGCACCCTTGGAGCTCTGGGTCCTCCTCATTTCCCAAGTGTACAATAATTTCTATACAAGTGTGGGATTTTTCAAAACAAAACTTTGCTTGAGAATGTATGTATGTATGTGTGACCATGGATATCCACAATGAAAAGTAGTGGAATTAGGGAACTGCTTCTGAAACATAGACAATAAATGTGAAGGCTGATCCTCTGATATTAGGTTTTCAACCCAACTCTAGAGACCCCTTTTTTAGACATGGGACCATATAACACAAAGTACTGTTCAGTGGCTTAGCAGATTTTGATTTGACGAATTTAAAGAAATATGAGACAAATATAGGTAAATGTCTCCTTTGGTTACTTCTACAGACACTGACAGTTTCTATACAATATTGCTCATATTGCTCCAAAGTATGGACAAAAGAGTTTGTTCATTTTACATGTATGGGTTCTTAAAAATGATCGTAGGAACAGATGGTACCCAGATCGACAAAAGCACCAGCACAAGAATTGTATGAACAGAACAGCCTTCCAGTCAATGTACAGGTGATATGAGTAAAAGATTCTGTGTTCGGTGGAATGCATGAATCGTTGTTCTGCAATAATGGGATTTTAATAGTACCCAGGCTATGTGAATAATACTCATATGAAGAATGGCATTTTTCCCAATGCTGAACATACATGTATCTTCTATAGTGAAGCTTTTCATTTTAGCTGACTGGGATCAACAAGGAGTGAGATAAATAATGTTAGCATACACTTAAAGGACAATTCTGGCGCAAAATAAACCTAAGGGATAATAACACATGGGTACTGAGTCAACTGTTCTCTGGAATATGTTTTCATGCTAATCGAATGTGCACAGTTTTGGTGCGAACTTAAAATTACCTTAATGCTTGTTGTGAGGGCAAGACTAAAGTAAAAAAACTGCTATTTTATACCAATAACAAGGCTCAAAATACCACCGCACTTCCACAGTAGCATAATGAGGGTCCTTACATGCAAACCGAAGCATTGAGAACTTTTTAAGTGTACAGACAGTTTATTAAAAAGATAGTTTAATAGACAGTACTGTTTGCATATACAGGCATGCGCCATCTTGGGAAAACAGAATTGACCAGTCGAACCACAAATGCTTTGCTACGTGAGCTGAACTGTGAGCAAATTGTTTGATTTTAGTTTGCATCGCCAGCTGTAAGTCTTGCTCATTGATTTGCATGAATGACCGAAAAACCTCTTGCCATGGCAGATTCCAACTCATAGTTCAGCTCACGTAGCACAGCGTTCGTGGTTCGACTGGTCAAGTCTGTTTTCCCAAGATGACACCTGCCTGTATACTCGAATGGTACTGTCTAAAACTATATTTTATATACTGTCTGTACAATTACGTACAATCCCTCATTATGCTACCGTGGAAGTGTGGTGCTATTTTGAGACTTGTTAGTGTTATAAAATAGCTATTTCTTTTTACTTCATTCATGCCCTCACAACTAGCATTATAAGGTAATTATCTTTTTGCACTAAAACTGGGCGCATTTGGTTAGCATGAAAACATATCCCAGAGAACGGTCGACTCGGTACCCATGTGTTATTAACCCTTAGGTTAATTTTGTGCCGTAGTTGTTCTTTAACATGTTACACTTTGGCACTTACACTCACAGGCCACTTCATTAGGTACACCTGTTCAACTGCTCCTTAATGCAAATATCTTATCAACCAATCATCTTCAAGCAAGTCAATGCATTTAGGCATTTAGACATGGTCAAGACGATCTGCTGGAGTTCAAACCATGCATCAGAATGTGGAAGGAATGTGACTTTGAATGTGCCATGGTTGTTGTTGCCAAATGGGCTGGTTTGAATATTTCAGAAATTGCTGATCTACTGGCATTTTCCTGCTCAACCATCTCTAGGGTTTACAGAGAATGCTCCAAAAAAGAGAAAATATCCAGTGAGAGGTTGTTCTCTGGGCAAAAATATCTTGTTGATGGCAGAGGTCAGAGGAGAATGACCAGACTGGTTCGAGCTGATAGAAAGGCAAATGTAACTCAAATAACCACTCGTTATAACCTTTATTTATCCAGGAAAGAACTCACTGAGATTAAGAATCTCCATTTCAAAATCGTCCTGGCCAAGACAGGCAGCAGCAAGTTACTACAGACATGACAATACAACATAAGAACCATAAAATCACAGAATTAAACATAATAAAAAGGTAACATCATATTAAGAACCGTTACAGGTTAGAGAATTTGCTTCAAGGTCTTTCATCAAGGACTTAAAGTCATTAAGCGATACCAGCTCAACATGATTCAAGTGACCCTACAGTGAGTTCCAAGTCACTGGCACAGAGCACTTAAAGGCCCTTTTACCAAACTCAGGCCAGACACTTGGAACCGTGAGCTTACTGACATCCTGGGAATAGAGTACCCCCACATTTCCATAAAGTAAAAATACCTAGCCCAAAATTACTTTACAAATAAACGTATACCAATTGATGAGTCTGAGTGCCTAGAGACAGCCAGCCAACCCAGGCATATAAAATGCATTGATGTGTAAGTGCCTTGCAATTCAAAATAAACCTTAATGCTCCATGATGTATGTACAGTATCTATTGATCTCCAACACTATGCAGAGTCATTCAGATATAAAATATCACCATAAACAAGAACAGGCACAAAATTAGCTGAAACTAGCTTTCTTCTGGCTTACTTGGAAAACAGATATTATTTCTAAAATAGAAACCCAAATTTATTAAGTTATTGAACATGCACAACACATTGAATCTTGAAGAAGATGAGCAAAAGCAGCAGAAGACCACACTGGGTGCCACTTATGTGAGCTAAGAATAGAAATCTGAGGCTACAATTAGCACGGGCCCACCACAATTGGACAAAAGAAGATTGGAAAAACGTTGCCTGGTCTGATGAGTCTCGAATTCTGCTGCAACATTCATATGGTAGGGTCAGAATGTTGAGTAAACACCATGAAGGCATGGATCCATCCTGCCTTCTACCAACAGTTCAGGCTGGTGGTAATGGTGTAATGGTGTGGGGGAGATTTTCTTGGTACTTATTGAACATGACAATGAGTTATCTCTCAATCCAATTGAGCATCTTTGGGATGTATTGAAATGGAAGATTTGCATCATGGATGTGCAGCTGACAAATCTGCAGCAACTGCATGATGCACTAATGTCAATATGGCGACCCACATCTCTGAGGAATGTTTCCAGAACCTTGTTGAATCTACTGTATGCCACAAAGGATGAAGGCAGTTCTGAAAGCAAAAGCGGGTCCAACCCAGTACTAGCAATGTGTATCTTATGAACTGGCCGGTGAGTGTATATCTCTGTCAATCTCTGAGATTTCTACGATTGCATCGCTGTATTTCATGTATGGTGATTTATGTTTCCCTCAAGCTTAAAGGGATAATTTTAGCCACATATGGGTCCAAGAAAGATGACTGCAAGGCCACAGCACAGAATGCTCAATGATGTTACGATGTATTCTAAAGTGTAATTTGAAGACACTAGTGCAGTGCCCGTGCAAAATCTGTTAACAAACGATTAACTGCATTAATAACCAAGCCAAACGGTGCTGTCACTACTAAAGCTGTCATAGTTAGTATGAATTTGAAGCTAACTCTGACAGCTTTAGTAGTTCCAACACTGTTTCACTTGGTTATTAATGCAGTTAATTCTAGCATGATGTAATTGTTTGAGGTGTAATTCACATTTTAGCTGCCAAAGCTCCGCAGTTCTCTGTCTCTGGTCCTGCACTGTGCTCACTCTGTGTTAGGGGGAGTGGCCAGCGGCTAGAGCGTCGAAAGCCAATTTGTGCTTCTTTTATCGATATACACTGCTCAAAAAAAGAAAGGGAACACTAAGACAACACATCCTAGATCTGAAGGAATGAACTAATCGTAGGAAATACATTCGTCTTTACATAGTTGAATGTGCTGACAACAAAATCACACAAACATTATCAATGGAAATCAAATTTATCAACCCATGGAGGTCTGGATATGGAGTCACACTCAAAATCAAAGTTTAAAACCACACTACAGGCTGATCCAACTTTGATGTAATGTCCTTAAAACAAGTCAAAATCAGGCTCAGTAGTGTGTGTGGCCTCCACGTGCCAGTATGACTTCACTACAATGCCTGGGCATGCTCCTGATGAGGTGGCGGATGGTCTCCTGAGGGATGTCCTCCCAGACCTGGACTAAAGCAAACGGCAACTCCTGGACAGTCTGTGGTGCAACATGGCATTGGTGGATGGAGCGAGACATGATGTCCCAGATGTGCTTAATCGGATTCAGGTCTGGGGAACGGGCGGGCCAGTCCATAGCATCAATGCCTTCCTCTTGCAGGAACTGCTGACACACTCCAGCCACATGAGGTCTAGCATTGTCTTGCATTAGGAGGAACCCAGGGCCAACTGCACCAGCATATGGTCTCACAAGGGGTCTGAGGATCTCATCTCGGTACCTAATGGCAGTCAGGCTACCTCTGGCGTGCACATGGAGGGCTGTGCGCCCCCCCAAAGAAATGCAACTCCACACCGTTACTGATGCACCGTCAAACTTGTCATGCTGGAGGATGTTGCAGGCAGCAGAATGTTCTCCACAGCGTCTCCAGACTCTGTCACATCTGTCACATGTACTCAGTGTGAACCTGCTTTCATCTGTGAAGAGCACAGGGCGCCAGTAGCAAATTTGCCAATCTGCACTACCTGAGCAAACTTGGCACTGCACTTCCTTATGCCCGCAAGACACCAGACAAGTTTGAAGTCCATTATACTAACGGTTCAAGAGATGTGCGCAAAACACACAGACAGAAAGACAGACAGATATTCCTGCAATTTATAGATAGATGTAGAACACTCTGGAACATGCTAAAATCTCTATGGTGAGTCCACAATACCAGGGGTGTAGTGGTAAAAAATAGGTGGGTAAACTATAAATTCTGTGTACAGGTGGACCACGACGTGGTCACCGGTAAGGTGGGCCATGGCCTACTGGTGTACAGTATGTGTATCCTGATGACATCGCTATAGGCTATCATTTGATGGTACCAAGCAGTGGTGTAGTGGTAAATAAAATGGTGGGAAAATTATCAACTCTTTATGGCGAAGAATCATCAATATCAACCATAACATTTTACATTTTCAAACAATAATGGCCTTTGGTCCATTTCACACAAAACCTGATACAGATGCATTTCAATCCACATTAGTTCATTCATCCCAAAAATGTTATTTGGACTTGACACCAATTTCATATAAAATACTATTTGAAAATGTTCATATTGAAATGTGTCATCTTTTTATGGTCTTTTTACCTCAATTGGGCTGCAATGTAAATATGCATAGCAAAATGCTGATGTGCATCAGTGTGGATATACAAAAAGTTATGTGATAACAAACAGATCAAAGCATGTACATAACTATCAAATGTAAGCAATACTAACCAATAACAACCAAATCATTCATGTTCTTGTGGTAATCGTAAACTAGCACACTAGATTCAATAATCAGCTCATCTGCATCAATATAGCACTTCTCTTTTCAAATCAAGGTTTGAAAGTACCTTACTTCAATGGGTTAGACAATGATATGAAGCCATATATTATCTACAGAAACGTAATTTGCACAACCAAAGCACTAACCTCTCTCCTCAAGTGATCTTCCTGAATGGCATCCTGTCTCAGCACAACTTTGTTTTTATTAACCCTGTTTTTGTTATTAGTTACTGTATTTTGATAGTTTGGCCATGTATTTGAGCTACATTTAGCTAAATATTTGCAGTACAGTACAGAGCTCTTGCATTGATAAGCTATGCTGGTTTAATAGCTAGTGACTGAGTAGAGCTAGATAGATACAGTAGACGACTATTTTCTTACCCGTTTCTTTAAACTCAGAGACTGCTTTGTTTTGTATGAGTTTTACTATTTCTAAAATAGATGCAAGAGTTAGCTGATACATTACTGTAGCTAATATAGATGTTATTAAAAAGTTATGTTTGTCTGGCACATCCTCTGTTGCGTCTTTGAGTCACGCGCACTGGAGAGATGAGAGCTGCTGAACAGAATAGTGCATGAACGCGCTGTAGCTACGCGAGGCTCATTCAGTGCTGAGAACTAAATATTAACTGGGTTAACGATAACTAACTCAATTAAAAGGTGAGTAAACCCTATTTCACCAATAAAAAATTTGGTGAATGGCATTTACTCTACCTGCGTTCATTCTCCACTACACCGTGATTCTGGGTGCGGGGCGCTGTGTCATGACGACATCTCATTCCCAATACCTTATGCAGCGCAATATGTATAGACTTAATTTTAGGTTTAACAACCTATGAAACTAATAATGAACAATAAGAAACTAAAATGGCATAAGCTTAATTTAAAATGGATGTTCCATTTTAAATTAAAGTGGATGTTCCACAGTGTTACTTTTATAATTCTGTAGAAAGATGACAGCAAAGTTGAATTGTTTGTAAGTAACACACTACAAAAGAAAAGAAATGATACAGTACACTAACATCCAAACCTCATCCATGTTGTAAATTATGGTGGAGACGGCATCATTGTTTTGGCTGCTTTGCTGCCTCAGTGCCTAGACAGCTTGCTATCATTGGCTGAACAATGAATTCCTACGTTTGTCAAGATAATTTGCAGGAGAGCGTAAAGACTTCGATTGAATTTTGACAGACAATGGGTGATGCGAAAGGATAATGACCCAAAAGTAAATCAACAACATACTGGCTTGAAGAGAAGAAAAAACACCTGAATTGAGATGTGTAGAGGTGTAGAGTGACATTAAGAGAGTGATTCACATCAGAAATCCCAAGACTATGTTTTGTATGAAGGAATGATCCAAAGTTCCTCCTGAGTGTTCGTCAGGTCTGATCCGCAACTACAGGATACATTTAGTTTAGATTATTGCTGCCAAAGGAGGGTTAACCACTTGGTTCAGGAGATTCAGAATGTTTTATATTTTGGTTCTGTCATGCCAAGTAAAGAGAATACAGGCATTGCATTATATTATACACTCACCTAAAGGATTATTAGGAACACCATACTAATACTGTGTTTGACCCCCTTTTGCCTTCAGAACTGCCTTAATTCTACGTGGCATTGATTCAACAAGGTGCTGAAAGCATTCTTTAGAAATTTTGGCCCATTTTGATAGGATAGCATCTTGCAGTTGATGGAGGTTTGTGGGATGCACATCCAGGGCTCGAAGCTCCCGTTCCACTACATCCCAAAGATGCTCTATTGGGTTGAGATCTGGTGACTGTGGGGGCCATTTTAGTACAGTGAACTCATTGTCATGTTCAAGAAACCTATTTGAAATTATTCGAGCTTTGTGACATGGTGCATTATCATGCTGGAAGTATAGCCATCAGAGGATGGGTACATGGTGGTCATAAAGGAATGGACATGGTCAGAAACAATGCTCAGGTAGGCCGTGGCATTTAATCTATGCCCAATTGGCATTAAGGGGCCTAAAGTGTGCCAAGAAAACATCCCCCACACCATGAGGGGGATACACAGTGGTAACAAGGCATGATGGATCCAGGTTTTTCAATCTATTTACGCCAAATTCTGACTCAGAAATCGAGACTCATCAGACCAGGCAACATTTTTCCAGTCTTCAACTGTCCAATTTTGCTGAGCTCTTGCAAATTGTAGCCTCTTTTTCCTATTTGTAGTGGAGATGAGTTGTACCCGGTAGGGTCTTCTGCTGTTGTATCCCACTTGCCTCGAGGTTGTGCGTGTTGTGGCTTCACAAATGCTTTGCTGCATACCTTGGTTGTAACGAGTGGGTATTTCAGTCAAAGTGGCTCTTCTATCAGCTTGAAGCAGTCGGCCCATTCTCCTCTGACCTCTAGCATCAACAAGGCATTTTTGCCCACAGGACTGTCGCATACTGGATGTTTTTCCCTTTTCACACCATTCTTTGTAAACCCTAGAAATGGTTCTGCGTGAAAATCCCTGTAACTGAGCAGATTGTGAAGTACTCAGACTGGCCCATCTGGCACCAACAACCATGCCACGCTCGAAATTGCTTAAATCACCTTTCTTTCCCATTCTGACATTCAGTTTGAGGTTTAGGAGATTATCTTGACCAGGACCACACCCCTACATGCATTGAAGCTACTGCCATGTGATTGGTTGAGTAGATAATTGCATTAATGAGAAATTGACCGGGTGTTCCTAATAATCCTTTAGGTGAGTGTACATTGCATTATATATTGCATTTTGGTTCTGTCCAGCCAATTGTACTGCAGTTTGGACCCATGCAATCGGGGAACTGGTTTCATCCCATGGATGTGGAATGTGTTTAAAAACAGACTCTTTCCCTGAACCCCCCCCCCCCCCATTTCCTCCTTGTGCCTATTTGAAGAATCAAGTTGAAGCATCAAATGGTCATAAACCTTAATGTGATTGGATTTATTTTCTCTGACATTCAGCCAGCATACACATATAGACCACCTGAATATTGTAACAGAATCGTTAGGCTAGTCTAGATCTAGCAAATAGGAGGGGGGCAAGACAGCGCCTCTTCCCGCTCAGGAGGCTGGGACAATTGGCTGCATCACCGCCTGATATGGCAAAACCACCGTCTATAACCGCAAACACTACAGAGGGTGTGCGGTCGCCCACTGGGACACATGCACATTTGTGGCCTGCTGGAGGTAATTTTGCAGGGCTCTGGCAGTGCTTCTCTTGCTCCTCCTTGCACAAAGGCAGAGGTAGCGGTCCTGCTGCTGGGTTGTTGCCCTCCTGCTGCCTCCTCCTCGTCTCCTGCTGTACTTGGCTGTCTCCTGGTAGTGCCTCCATGCTTTGGACACTACGCTGACAGACACAACAAACCTTCTTGCCACAGCTCGCATTGATGTGCCATCCTGGATGAGCTGCACTACCTGAGCCACTTGTGTGGGTTGTAGACCCCGTCTCATGCTTCCACTAGAGTGAAAGCACAGCCAGCATTCAAAAGTGACCAAATCATCAGCCAGGAAGCATAGGAACTGAGAAGTGGTCTGTGGTCACCACCTGCAGAACCACTCCTTTATTGGGGGTGTCTTGCTAATTGCCTATTATTTCCACCTGTTGTCTGTTCCATTTGCACTTCAGCATGTGAAATTGATTGTCAATCAGTTTTGCTTCCTGAGTGGACAGTGTGATTTCACAGAAGTGTGATTGACTTGGAGTTATATTGTGTTAAGTGTTCCCTTTATTTTTTTTAACAGTGTATATATATTCCTTAGATCAAGTACCTCCACATATAACAAAATAAATCAATAAATTAATTTAAAAAAAATATATATATACATATATATTTTTAATTATTCTGTTGTCAGAGTTATATGGAGGTACTTGATCTAAGGCATGTCCATTCTAATGTTTCTGATATCATGTTGATCCTAGGAGGACCTGAAACCTTAGAACATGCTTCAGGACCATGTGGTTTGATTAATCCTTCCTGTCTCTGTCCTGGTTCCCCCTTGCTGTGCTGGTGACCACATTGCTTCTGTAGGTGATCATGTTTTCTGCCTGCTGACTTCAGCTGTACCTCTCCAGAGTGCGTCCTGTTGTCCCTACCCAAGGCCACCTAACTGTGTTAATGATAAAGATTGTGGCCACAGCCCACCCACTCCCATCTCCATTTACGGACATTGATTTAACAACAATGAATGTTGTGGCCTTAATACAGCATAGCCGGCAGTGCACTGGTCACACCATTGAAGCCGATCCCAATCTAGGTTTCGTCCTACAGTAGGTTCTCATTGTTGCTTGATCTTTGGGGTTCTAGGCTGGGTATCCGTCAGAGCACTTTGTGTCAACTGCTGTTGTAAAAAGGTCTTTGTAAAATACTGTTTTGTAAATGCACTGTTTCATTGACACAAAATTGCACTGACCCAATTCTAGATTTTCTTAATGTATTCCTATTATTTGTCATGTTTTTTTTACTGATTCAATTTAAATGCTCATTAGTAAGCATGTCACTGTGAAGGGCAGACCTATTGTATCTGGCATGTGACAAATTCATGTGATTTGGTTTCTACCAGTAGGTTGTGTAAGGGGTTGTGTAACATGATGAAATCTGCCCTCGTGTCCCAGAGGCCAGCAGAGAGGATGAAGGAGATCCCCGGGAGCGGGAATAGACGATGCTGGAGGATATCAGGCCCATCGATCGACAACGCCATCTGAATTCCTGTTGGG
Source organism: Umbra pygmaea (assembly GCA_016801145.1). Taxonomy (NCBI): domain Eukaryota; kingdom Metazoa; phylum Chordata; class Actinopteri; order Esociformes; family Umbridae; genus Umbra; species Umbra pygmaea. The sequence continues at coordinate 13,524 of JACXGM010008202.1, forward strand.
CACTGAGATCACATGAACTTTACAGCAGCTGCTTGAAACCACTCAGAGATATACCAACCTTTTCAGAAACAGAGTGGCTTAACCTGCATATCTGTCTGGCTTAAATAATATTCTACTTTACTTTGTGTCACTTTACATGACTGACACTGAGAGAGAGAAAAGAGAAGAGAGCAAAAAATATATAGGAGAGAGGGGGAGAGAGAGGGGGGATCTAGAGAATGGGAGGTCTTTCACGTAGATTCACCCTCTTTGTTTTTTGCTCTCACCTTCCTACTGCAGCCTGGAGTGTTCACTAACTACTTCACTTAAACAATGCCCCGCTTTATATTTAAATATTCAGTATCCCAAAAAATACTTCAAAGTTTGTAATTCTATCAGTAGTACATAGGGAACTTGATAGAAATTGTAAATTTAAAATAATGTGAACATGGTGGGTTGTATGAAAAACAATATTAGTCTTTGAACAAAGACATGATATAAATGCTACATTGGTGCAATGTCACTCTTGAGTGTGGGAGAAGTGCACTGAGGATGTGTGAGGATCCTGAGACCCATCGACTCCAGTTGTCAAATGCAGACACACAGTGCCTCCAGAAAGTCCCAGGTGAATGTATAGCATATTGCCACGCCACTGTACTTACCAAATATCTACCTCCGTATGCTGACATGTGTTGCACTGACTGTACAAATTCCTAATTGTTTAATTCTGAAGATCTGCACACTGTGTTCTTGTTTTTATTGTATTTTCTGTACTTCTTGTCATGTAATTCATGTGTAACTATGTTTTCTGCACCTTGGCGCTTATATCTTGAATAGGTCGCAGTTTCAAATGAGAAACCATAATCAACGTGCTCACTTGGTTAAATAAAGGTTAGATAAAAAAATAAAATAAATACAGCTAAACAGTGGAACGTCTGGTGTGCCCTGAGGAGAGGGTTGAAAAACAGTGCTCTATGCAGATTCTTTCAAGATCCTTCACATTCTTGGGTTTGCGCTTATCACTTCCCCTTGTCAATTCAGCCCACAGGTTTTTGATTGGATTGAGGTCCGACGACTGAGATGGCCGTGGCAGAACATTGATTTTGTTGTCACAGAACCATTTCTGTGGAACTTGAGGTATGTTTTGGGTCATTGTGTTGTTGGAAAGTCCACCTATGGCCAAGTCCCAGTCTTCTGGTAGAAAAAACAGACTTCTGGAATTAAAACCGCCCCAAAGCATCACTGACCCACCACCAAATTTCACTGTGGGTATGAGGTGCCTCATCTTGTATAGATCATGGTGATGCTGTATCTGACCAAAACCATTTTGGTCTCATCTGACCAGAGCACCTTCTTCCAGTCATAATTTAAATGACACTTGGCAAACTCCAACCGCTTGCGTCTGTAACTTTGGGTCAGAAAGGTCTTTCTTCTCATAACTATTGCAAAGAGACCATGGTTGTGCAGGTGTCGTCTGATGGTGCTTTAAACCTGATGACCCCAAGATGCCACCAAGGCCTTACAATGATTCCTGGGGATTTTGTTGCTTCGCTCACCATCCTCCTCCCTGTCCTGGGGGGCTAAATGCATTTGTATCCCCTACCCATTTTCTACCCATGAGGTTTTCCACTGTTCCATATCTTTAAAAAAAGGTCTATGAACATCTGTCTCTTTTCAACTGCCAGTTCTTTTGTTTTATTCAAGGTGTTGGATGTCAAAGGGATATTGCTTGCGTGTTACCTCGTTTTTATACCCTACTGGATCAGGAAGTTATGTAATGGCTCAATATACTTCCTTAAGAATTAGATTACCATAAATAAGTGGAATATAATTCCTGGATTAAATTTAGATGTTATTTACTATAATCTTTAAGGGTGCCATTGATTGTAGAATATTCATAATTTTTTTTCTTTATCTTTTCCTCACTTTCCTGCTTTCTCAATTCCCACTAACACTGCCTTGTCGACAGATCTGTGGGATCCCACAGCCCCCGATTCTTTTTGCACTGCTCATCCAACTCAGAATCCTTTAGTCAGATCATGTACTATTCTTCCGCAAATTAATTTACAGGCACCCCTTCTGGAGTTGCTGGAGAGCAACATGGCAGCATAGATAATCTGATACATTTTACCCAAATTACAGGCAGTGCTATGCCAATTTGCGTTGCCTCATGCAGGAGGTCAGGGGAAAGTCAGAGAACCCATAGTCAGGCTTGAATCACTGGCTATCATGACGTAAACAGTCCTGCAATGTAGCAACTTAGCCCACTAAGCCACACAGACCCCACATGTTGGTATTTTGAGTTTTTCTCTATAATTGTAACAAAGGCTCTGTGAACTCAGGACTGTGTTTTACATTGTATCATTGTGTTTCCATTAGTCCAGGACTGTTTCTAGACCATTTCTTCTTTAGTGTGTTGCTGATTATCCCTTCTTCTCTCCTTACAGCTGCATGTGAAGAACATCTTTTTCATATTCTGTCTGTCTCTATCTCATCGCTAGTTCTCCCTGTTCTTCCCTCTTTCTCCCTCCCACTCCATCTCTTGCTTTCCCTCTCTATCTCTCCTGTTTCACTTTCTCTCATCCCACTACACAGTGACTTCTACTAAATAATCAAAACTACAAATGGACCTCCCTTTCTTCAGACGTAGACCCGGGCAGCAGCAGGCCAGCGCTAGGAAACACGTGGAAGTTCCTCCTATGGGTAGGATCCATCGTCCTGTCCGATGAGGAAGATGATGATGGATACATAGAGGACCGCTACAATGAGACTGGAGACTACGAAGAGATATCGTTAACTGTATCTATAGGCATTGTGAGATTAAACGTTGATGTTTGATATGCATTTTTTGTCACAGCTTGGCTGGTCTCTACCTAAATAGCCTTTGCTACGCCTATTTCTTTTAAACATGCCACGTTTGAAGTGTAGTAAAGACGAAAAATAATGAAAATAGTCGTTTAATCTTGAAACCACAGACTGAGAGCCTAGTCACAATCTGAGATGCCACTGTCAAACATCTAATTGTCCGCTCTGCCCTAACTGTCTGTGGAACCTTACGGAATATTCCAACCACATGCTAATCCATTTTGTTCAAAAATATAATCATCATAAATTCTAACATTAAATTAGCATTGTTCACAAAATTTAGCATCGCTGGATGGCTAACCCAGAGGTAATTCATTAGCTGGCTAGTTAGCTAGTTAACACAGACATCGGCATCTGCTAACATATTACAATTTCACTTACCAAAAAAACTGGAGCACAAACTTATTGGATGGTCACAGCAAGACAAATTATTAGATAATTTACAAAAATAATATTGTAAAAGCACAAACTCCACAGATAAGCAGCATGTACAGTAAGTCAAGTTCAGTGACTGAAATTAGCTAAAGCGATAGCACACAGGAAAAACCGCTACCATTCTTCACAATTTACAGCTCCAACACGTCTGTCACTCATTAGGCCGCGCCCCCTAATTTTAAAACTTTTATCATTTAAACGGATGAGTTATGAAAAATTCACCCCCCCACAGTTGACAGATAGAGGTATATAAGCAATATACACCAAAACCATTTTTTGAACCAGGCTTTAAACATGTTTATTTCTGCTGTAAATTTGGGCATTTTGCTATAGAGGTCTATTGAAATTGCTCCTTTCTGCAGCCAGCCTCAAGTGGCCATTCGATGATTTGCATTTTTTGGTACTTCCTTGTTGGCTTCATTTGTCAGCCTCGGAGTTTGCCCCCTTGGCAATTACCATGTGACTACACTGTTGATAGGTGCGTAATTACCATGTGACTACACTGTTGATAGGTGTGTAATTACCATGTGACTACAATGTTGATAGGTGCGTAATTACCATGTGACTACACTGTTGATAGGTGTGTAATTACCATGTGACTACACTGTTGATTGGTGCGTAATTACCATGTGACTACACTGTTGATAGGTTGGTAATTACCATGTGACTACACTGTTGATAGTTGTGTAATTACCATGTGAATACACTGTTGATAGGTGCGTAATTACCATGTGACTACACTGTTGATAGGTGTGTAATTACCATGTGACTACACTGTTGATAGGTGTGTAATTACCATGTGACTACACTGTTGAAAGGTGTGCTACCATCAGCTGAGGATTACTGACACCCATCTCACTTGGGTTTCTTCTCTGAACCTGCTGTGCTATCTATAATGCTGTTTGTGCACAAATGTTTACCATCTTGTCATAAAAGGTCACAAAATGTGTTTGTGATCTTGCACATTGCAGTATTTTGCCTTGCAGATATGGGAGTTTATCAATGATTGATATGTTTTCTGATTCTTTTAATGTTAGGTCACTCAGAGGTTGGGTATTTGCCACTACATACTCTATTTAGAGCAATGTAGCATTTGTGATGGCTCAGTTTTATTATTTTGGAATGGCTTGTTTTACAGAAAACAACTAGTCAGACAAACATTATTTTACATTTTAACAATAAATATATTTAATTTTATCAAATAAGGTAATTTAAAAATCAACACAGATAATAAGCTATTGTAATATATTGTACTTAATTAATGATTCAACTAATAGTAATTGTAAAAAATACACCCACCCTAATCTAAATCTCTCCCTAACTCTCTCCCTTTCTTAATCTTTCCCTCCTTCACCCTCTTGATCCATCCCTCTTTCCCCTCTCTCTTTTTGTTCCACTCAGTCGCCCACCTCATCTCTCTCCTGGAGCTAACCTGGCAGGTACTGGTAATCACTGTTATTTATAGGCCCAGGCCTCTTATCAGCCACTGCATACATGTGTGCGTGTGTGAGTGTGTGTGTTTCTTGGAAATTTCATCTCAAATATTAAGCATTAAATACAACTTCAATATACTACTAGGAAAGAGATAGGTGAAAGAGCAGGTGGACTGAATGGAGTGAGAGGAGGACATGGTGGAGGAGTTGGAGCTATTTTTTTGTGGATCTGAAAAAAATATTTGGATCATTGTTCTGGTGGAACTTCCATTGATGACCTGATGTTAGCCTACTGGCTAATGACCCAGTGTTAGCCTATTGGCTGATTACCCAGTGTTAGCCTACTGGCTGATGAGCCGGAATTATCTGACTGGCTGATGACCGGTGTTAGCTTACTGCCTGATGACACAATGTTAGCCTACTGGCTGATGACCCAGTGTTAGCCTATTGGCTGATTACCCATTGTTAGCCTACTGGCTGATGAGCCGGAATTATCTGACTGGCTGATGACCGGTGTTAGCTTACTGCCTGATGACACAATGTTAGCCTACTGGCTGATGACCCGGTGTTAGCCGACTGGCTGATGACATGGTGTTAGCCTACTGGCTGATGACCCGGTGTTAGCCTACTGACTGATGACACGGTGTTATCCTACTGGCTGATGACCCGGTGTTAGCCTACTGGGTGATGACCAGTGTTAGCCTACTGCCTGATGACACGATGTTAGCCAACTGGCTGATGGCCCGGTGTTAGCCGACTGGCTGATGACATAGTGTTAGCCTACTGGCTGATGACCCGGTGTTAGCCTCCTGGCTGATGACATGGTGTTAGCCTACTGACTGATGACATGGTGTTAGCCTACTGGCTGATGACCCAGTGTTAGCCTACTGGCTGATGAGCTTGTGTTAGCCTACTGGCTGATGATCTTTTGTTAGCCTACTGGCTGAAGAACTTGTGTTAACCTACTGGCTGATGATCTTGTGTTATCCTACTGGCTGATGAACTGGTGTTAGCTTACTGGCTGATTAACTTGTGTTAGCCTACTGGCTGATGATCTTTTGTTAGCCTACTGGCTGATGAACTGGTGTTAGCCTACTGGCTGATGATCTTGTGTTAGCCTACTGGCTGATGATCTTGTGTTAGCCTACTGGCTGATGATCTTGTGTTAGCCTACTGGCTGATGATCTTGTGTTAGCCTACTGGCTGATGATCTTGTGTTAGCTTACTGGATAATGAACAATTTCTAGCCTACCTGCAGACATACTTCTTTCAATAGAAAGGAGGTTATTATTCTTTTGTCATTTCCAGTGACTGATTCACTTTGTTCAAACTGGATTCCATGATAACCCATTGAAACAATAATACATTTGTTATACATTTATATTTTCTTCATTATGCAATGTGTGAAATTAGACATGAAATTGTAGTCCTAGATGGAGAACTAAGGGTACAGTGTAAAGATTTATACCACTGGTAGCCCATGTGATCTAATTAGGATAAGCAGATGGTAACAAACTGCAGTAGTGTTAATGTACTGGAACAGGTTTATTTAATGGGATAGTTAAAGCTGAGGTTCTTTATCTACTTCCACAGAGTCACATTAACTCTTAAAACTTTAAATACAAGTATTCTGTTTGAAAGAGATTGCTATCTATTTTTTCCTTAATTTCAAAATGGTTTTAATGGAATTACTGAGTATATGGAAAGTGCTAGCATACCAGTGATCTTAGTAACTGCTTCAATAGACTTCCTTAACAAGTTAACATTTTCTTGCAAAACGTCCTTAATTTCCATACTGGATGTATAGTGGCTGATGACCCAGCATACTGTATAGATACAGTATACAGAAATGCTATTGGTGAGATAATCTGACTGCCATACATGTAAGTGCATCATTGGCAACACCTCAAGCTTCGTCTTTAATTGGAGGACATAACTACTATGAGCACTGTTTTTGCCTATTTGCTCTATCAAATATTGAATGCTCAAATATTACAACTGAGTTGTGTTTTTTCATCTAGTTTTTTCATGTATGCACTCACTGTAATTCGCTCTGGATAAGAGCTTCTGCTAAATAACTGTGTGTTAATGTAAAATGTATTAAATGTAAACAGTGTTGGCTAAAGTTACTTTTACAATATTTTTCAGTTACTTGTTGAGTTCACAAGTTTGGGAAGTCCCTAATTAAGAGAAAATGATCAGGTAAATGGAGTTCATATCTTAAAATTGACCTATGAAACAAATAGAAAGAGTAAAGAAAATATCAATCATGGTCACCTGTAAGATATGAACTCCAATAACCTGATCATTTTGTCTTAAATCGTTTTTAGGATTTTGCTTATACTCCAACTCCTCCACTCTAACCTTGACACTCGAATTGCATGTTCACCTGCGCCTCTGCCATTTGCATCCCAGATCTGAGGGTGCAAAAATGTTCAAGGGTGTAGGGGCTAATTAGAATCTCTGATACCAACTTCAAGGGAGTGTGCACCCATGCAGCTGCCGCTAACTAATACCTAAGGAAGTAGACGCTCATAATGCACTGCTTTAATTTTGAGCATGTGCAATTTAGCATAAAAACATGGATAGGCATGCCCAGTGATGTGATGTGCATTTGTTTGACAAACTAGGGTGACCATATTTTAGTTTTCAAGAAAAGAGGACAGTGGGAGCGGGAGGCTGACAGACAGCCGCAGTGGTGGGTACATACAAATGTGTTCAGAACCATGCAACTATGTTGCTGAAATTTAATAGTAAAATTGAAAAAAGAAGTAATAAATTCTTTTTTAGGTCCAAAAAGAGGATACGTCTGGGAAAAGAGGACGTATGGTCAGAAATGAAATGTTACATTGTTAATTATGGTAATTTCATCTTAAAACATAGGAAGGATTTAGAAATCCATTCTTGTTTTATAAATTAACAGTGGAACAAGAATTTCACCACTCCAGCCAGGAGTGTCCCAAAGTTGATGCGTTTACTAAATCCATAACCGCCATCAGGGAAGTCACCCTCCGAGTTTCGTCATCAACATGTGACCACAGAGGGCCCTCAGAGCGAGGGGCTAGGGCGTCGTGGTCGGTTCGGTATTCACGGAAACATTAGCCTCGCAATCGGAACACCCTAGCATATCAGTCACTCTGTGTTCGGTTTCAAACACTTTAGGACAAGGGGTGGTTGAGCAACATTAATTTGAATGAGACTAGATCCACTTTTAACCAATCAAACCAACAAGACACAAGCTGTTGTTTTTTTAAAAATGTATGTGTGCACCTGTACTCCTCATCACCTACAACAAAAGCATAGTTCATCAAATGGCACTGTTTAGACTTGGTAAATCTTTTCAGACCTGTTTATAAGCCTATTCGCTACTGCCAGACTGATACGCGAGTAGTGTTTCAATTTCAGATTGCATGTCATGGGCTCCCCCTCAGGATGGACTGATTAAAGTTTCTCTCCTGTATGTGTCATAAGTCCCCTTATGGGACTGGACATAAATGTTGAAGTTGCTCCCCTGTATGTGTATTTTCGGTTTTACTGCTTCTGTTCAGGTCACATGTTTAATTTACCCTATAGCGCACCTTTACCTGTTAATCACAGCTGCAAACCCTTTGTAATTAAAGGGCTTAACATCTGTCTGTCATACAGCTGTGACAGTATGTGTTATTTTGGTTTAGTTATTGAGTGTGTTGTGTTTCTCTCCTATGGACTATGAAAGTAAAGTGACTATGTGTTTTCCCGCTTCTCTGATCATCTGACTCCATCACGTGTATTAATCACCCTATAGCCTTCTATCAATTATCCAGCCACAGCTGCAATCACTTCTCATTAGTGAGTTTATTTTAAACCTGTGTTTCATATTGCCAGCTGTCTGAGATTGTTGCTATGTTACCTGTCATTTTCGTGTGTTTAGCGTTTGAAGAATATTATTACTGTTTTGCCCGTCATTGCAGTTTTCCTTGGAAAACCGTGTTTTCTAATAATCAAAACATTGTGTCTTTTCAACGACCCTTGCATCTGTGTCGTTACTCCCGCATCACACAAACAGAAGGCGTTACATTGCGTTGCTATACATACACACACAACCAGATACATTTTTTTGCACATTTTCTATGGTATAAAGAATACCAATTCCTGTCATATTTTTTAACCATGCGGTTTTCAGAATGCCAATGTTACATCTCTGTCTTTACAAAAGCCACTGTTGAAGTAATACTGACAGCCCTTTATCCTGCTGCATGCTTCTTGGAAAGCACTTCATAACTGATTTCCGTTGAAGGAAAGTAGATTCATTCATTTCTCAACTACCGTTTAGTCACTTTTTCTGAAACCAATGATTATCTTTTTCCTGAGATCTTCAGTGATGAAAGGATAGTTATGCATTTTCTGTATTTCCTATTTTCTATAGTGATATGTGATCCTATTAATAATTAACAAGAAACAAATTAACAAATAACACAAACACGTTTGTACCTTTCCATAAATGTATGACAAATGTATTTAAACCTGTTGATTAAGCAAAGTGTATTACTGTACATTTTGTGGTGTGACTGTAACTTAGATACTGTTTAAAAGGTATGTTTTTCAAGTACAAAAATAAAAAAACGATATTGAAGTGGAAGCTGTTTTCACCATTGGGGTGCGTGCACAGAGCTGCCCACATGTAAGGTGGGCCAGCCAACAGACCAGATGCTGCAGACTTGGATGAATCATCAATAGAAAACATACCGGTTCTAGGTGACACGGATAAACTGATACACAAGTCTATTTCTCTCCTCTATCTTCTTTCTCTCTCTCAATTCAATGTAAAGGCTTTATTGGCATGAGAAATATTTGCTTACAACACTGGAGCAAGACAACCAATAATAAATAACAAATTTGAAAACAAAAATACTAAATATGCATTATATAATAAAAGTGACACAATTTTGAGTGTTACAGTATAAGCCATGTAGCCTGGCTCCGCCCTCCTATGTACTTTATTTTCCTTCAGTACTCCATCTGGATTTGCAGCATATTCCCTGGTTTTCTCCGAACAATTTTTTACCGGTCCAATCAGCGAACAGAGGGAGTGGCTGAGAACGATGCGGTTGATGTCCTGCGCTAGTTTGAGTGTAGTACGTCACGACCAAACGTTAGCGATTGGTTATGGCAGATCCAGAGTGGCTCAGAGCAGATCCAATAGTTTTAAACTTCAACCGAGTAACCGCCTTCAATGAAGTTAACGCTTGTCAATGGAGATTGGCCAGACTCTCTGTACAAATAAAATGTACGTACAAGAATCTGGTAGGACCAGGCTATAAGCCATGTACAGTGTAGCAAATAAATTATGATTAGATACTGGTTAGGTTCATGGGTTGTCTTTTATTCATGGCAACAGGTCACACAACTTGCTTCTTTGTGTCTCTTTGTTTCTGTCTCACTCTAAGCATGTTTGGGTATACTGTAGGTAAAGGGTGCTGTACAAGCTCTCACTTAGCAAAAGCTTAAGGGATTTCTATTGGAGGTTTTAACATGAACCTGACCTCTAAACCTTCTTGGCCAGTTTTGACCTGGGAGTCAAGGAGGAGTATCCCTTGCAATGACCAAGAATGTCCAACAGTTTCTGCATGTGCCAGTGTTACTGTCTTGGAAACTGTGTGAGATGTTGAGAGTGGATGTGTTGAGAGTGGATGTTTGTGCCCAGATATTCAAGTGTAATTAGGATCTCTCTCTTTCTGTCTCTTATGCTACAGCTTATAGTCTGGAACACTATTCCCTTTATTGTGCACTTCTATAGACCAGGGTAATGATAGGTGCAGGGTGTCATTCAGGACCTTAGTCACCAGTAACTGCACAAGTATAGTAATTGGACTAACTTTCATTCCTCCGTGTTTTATGGTCCGTATAACCTTGTTAATAACCTTGATAATTAATTCCCCTTCTCTAGCTGTGATTGGTTTGTCCGCTAATGGGAAGCATGCTATTAATTAGGAACCACATAAACCATAAAGATAATTTCATTTAAATCTCCTGAATGTGCCAATGTCCAAAATAGGCACCCTATTTCCTAGTTCCCTATTGTAAGTAGTGCACTACACAGGGAAAATTGTGCAGTTTGGGAGGCAACTTCCACCTGTTATAAATCTCTTGTTAGACAGCTTTTAGAGATGTGACAATATTTAATTTAATATTACTGACAAGCTCACTCTGAGGCAGATGAATGGATCACCAGAGAGGCTCATGGCCTAAAGCTGTGTGTTGGTCATGTGTCTATACTGTCATATGTACACTAGTGATGTACAAGCCAGCTGTTTGCTTTTCAATCACCTCAATCACCACCCTACCTGCCTATCATCTAAACTATATTTCAAGATCCTAAACCTGCCCAAGCAGTTCCATTGCATGGCTGGGACCTTTTTGCAAAGTGGAAGTGGGGCTTAATTGTGCATGGTAATAATTTAAAAAATTCTGCACTGCATTACTTAGTAAACTATCCAGTTGGTACACACACATGCACATACACACATACACACTTTAGAAAGAGCTGCAAGAGCATATTGGTTCCATAGTAGTTCCATCCTGTTGGCTGCGCTGTTAGAATGTCTCCTTAATGGGAACTCTATGTAGTCACTACAACATCCTGGCCAAATATAGGAACTCTCCGTAGTCACTAAAATATTCTTGCTAAATCGGAGAACTCTTTGTAGTCACTACAACATCCAGGCTAAATCTGGGAACTCTCTATAGTCACTTCAACATCCTGGCTAAATCTGGGAACTTTTTGTAGACACTACAACATCCTGGCTAAATCTGAAAACTCTTTGTAGTCAATACAACATCCTGGCTAAATCTGGCAAGTCTTTGTGTTGTATTGCTCATTAAAATTTAATGCACATTTGTATACTTTTAAATTTTATTTCCACTATTAATAATTGATTTGCCCAATAGAAAATTGTTGGCACCCTTACAATAAATGAATTTACACTACAGAATGTCGGATATAATCTCACCAATACTTTTACCCATAGTTTCATGTGTGTTTGGCCAAGCAACTTCATGTACAGCAGATCTGTGTGTATAAGCATATGTAAACTTTTAATCTTGTTATCAGACACTTCAGCCCTAATTCGTGCATCTTTGCTTCAAATTTGGCTGTCTGTAGCCTATGCAATAATGCCAGAATTTGGAGGAGCAATAACAATTGTCTCAATCTGCAAATTTAAACAAACGATCTCCATTTACTCCCTCCCCTGTATGGGTTTTGTACATCCCTCTGTATTTATTGGCTAAAATGAAATCATGACAAAAAAGATACTGATCAAAATCCTCCTCATGATGTCTCCCAAAAAGCCAACTTCAAATGGAAGGTTTTCAAGGCTTTTATGGAATGTGTGCAATTGTCTGGGGAAAAGGTTAGTAAACTGCTGACTTTTTGAGTGCCAGATTGTGGATTTTGCTGCCTTTCTGCTGAGGTATAAGTGCCAGAAGAGAGAGAGAGAAGTCAGTACAAACAAGAATAATACACTCTAAAACATTTAATGTAACATTTAAAGGAACTTACTGGCATCTATTGACCAGTGACCCTGTCGTTCATTTTATAGTACAGCTACTGTAAAAGAAATTACAGCATCAATCCCATTGCTGCCAGTAGAACTGTAATGTATTTATTCAGTTATTTTAATTAATTATACTGTATATTGAATCAAACTATATTTTAATTTACAGTACCAAGTCAGTTACTGTAATGTAATGCACAGTACCGTGTCCCTTGATGTAATTTATTTTATGGCTTATTTGCATATATCCCATCATGCCTTTTAAGTAAAGGTGAAAGATACTTAAACACAAGTGTGTTGGTTAGTGACAGAGACAAGGTTGCTGCACTCAGAAACAATTTTTGTAGAGGTACAGAGAACATGAAGATATACATGTAATTACAAGACAATAAGTGCACAATAAAAATAGTAAAAACAGTAAAAATAATAAATAATACAGTGTGCAGGTCTTCAGATCAGACAATTAGGCATTTGCACAAGTAGTGCAGCAGATTTCAGTATATGGAGGTAGATGTTTTTTTAAATACAGTGGCCTGGCACTGTACCATACAGACAGTTAGAAAAAAGCAAAGAATAGGGGCTGAGGTAGAGGGGTAAATTCAGCAAGGTACAAAGTGGCTGTGCATAAATAACACTATGGTTGGTGGCATAATGACCAGATTTGTGGGAGGGGGAGTGTGCAAAACAGCATAAAAGGAGTGGGTGGAATTAACATGTGCAATGGTCTGATAGTGGATTCGATAGTAGTACTTTGAAAGTGGTTAACGGGACAATGGAATCAAGCTTCATGGATTTTTGTAGTGTGTTCCAATCATTAGCAGCGGAGAACTGGAAGGAGAGGCGGCCGAAGAAGGTGCAGGCTTTATTGGCAATCAGAGTGATAAACCTGCTTGAATGCAGATTGAGAGAGGGTGTTGCTCTGGAGATTAATGATCTTAGGTAGGGGGGGGGTTTGCCTAGTAGACACTTGTAGATGAGATGATCCCAGTGTGTTTGACGCCTGGTGTGTATCTGATTAGATTGTAGAGGTTGCTGTGGTAGGTGTTGTATGGAGCATTGGTGGTACACAACATCTAATTTCGAGGGGGAGAGAGTTTGATGCGGAGATGAAAATTCACCGAAGACAAATATTGGGAGGATTGTCATTTTCACAAGGGCAAGTTTGGCTAGAAAAGTGAAGGAGGCTTTGTTACGGAATAGAAAGCCAATCCTGTATTTAATTTTGGATTGGAGCTGGTTGATATGGGTCTGGAAGGAGAGTGAAGAGTCTAACCAGACCCCTAGGTATTTGTAGTAGTCTACATATTCCAGCACAGACCCATCAAGTGTGGTGATGTTTGGTGGTCAGGTAGGTGCAGTGTGTGACACAATCAAAAGCCTTGGCTAGGTCAATGAAGACTGCTGCACAATCGTGTCTTTGGTCGATAGCGGTTATGATGTCATTTAGGACCTTGAGTGTGGCTGCGGTACACCCACGACCTGCTCGGAAAACAGATTGCATGTCAGTGAGGCAGTGGTGGGATTCAAAATGGTTGATAATTTGTTTATTAATAGGGCTTTAAAAAAAATAAGAGAGGCAGGGCAGGATGGAGATTGGTCTGTAGCAATTTGGGTCTAAACTGTCCCCCCCCTTGAATAGAGGGAATACTGCAGCAGCTTTCCAATCTTTAGGGATCTCTGATGAATCAAAGGAGAGGTTGAAAAGGCTTGTGATTGGAGGAGCAATAGATACCACAGACAGTTTTAGGGAAGAATGGTCCAGATTGTCTAGTCCAGCAAATTTGAAGGGGTCATGATTTTTCAGCTCCCTCAGAACATCGGCTGTCTGGACAAGGGTAAAGGAGAATCGTGGGCGTCTTTGGCTGGATGCTGCAGAGGGTGAAGTATTGTTAGTTAGGGTGGGGTTCGCCAGATGGAAAGCACCTGCCATGGCAAAATGTTTATTGAAGTTCTCAACTATGGAGGATTTGTCGGTGGTGACAGTATTATCTAGCCTTAGAGCTGTGGGCAGCTGTGCAGAGGTGTTGTTGTTCTCCATAGACTTTACTGTATCCCAAAACTTTTTAGAATTAGTGATGCAGGTCGCAAATTTCTGTTTGAAAAATGTCTGCCTTGGCATTCCTAACCACCTGTGTGTACGGGTTCCTGGTTTCCTTGAAATGTTGCCGGTTGTGGGGGTTGTTTGAAGCTAAAACGGTATGCCAAATGTAATTTATTTCACAGCGGTGAGTTCTGGAGTGAAGCTAGGACTGTATTTTCTCTTAGTTCTGAACTTTTTACAAGGGGCATGCTTATTTAGAACGGCAAGAAAGGCATTCTTAAAGAATGACCAGGCATCCTCTACTGAAGGGATAAGGTCGATATCCTTCCAGTGTACCTGGGCTAAGTCAAATAGAAAAGCCTGTTCGCAGAAATGTTTTAGGGAGCACTTGACATTAATGAGGGGAGGCCTTTTAACTGCAGACCCATTACATACGCAGGCAATGAGGCAGTAATTGCTGATGTCTTGGCTGAAGGCACATGAGGTGTATTTAAAAGGGAATATTTGTAACGGTTACGTGTGGTGTGGTGAAGAGAAAGAGAGGAAGTCCAAGACAGATAGATGGTTGGTTGTGTTTTACTTTCGGAAGTAAGTATGTATGTTCACAGGAACATACATACACCGTTGGGTTGCAGGGTACCACCTGAGCGAGTGGCACACCGTCTAATACATTTACAGCCTAGGTTCGCTACTTAGCCTTCATTAACGGCCGATCCTAACTTCACATGCTCCTCACTGTGGCATGGAACACAGAGCCTCGTATACATATATACATAAACGTATGCATACACTTCCAAACTCAAGGCGACTCACTTGTCACAACTCTTATCGGCAACGTAGCTCCTGGAAATCCTGGCAGTAAAACTATACACACACGGCTACTTCCAACAGTTGCGTGAAACAATAGTTCAAACTATAATCGACGGCCTCTCTCTGTCTGCCCCGCTTATATGCTGCGCCCTAAGCAGATAATGATCCTGTCTTGACAGTTAAAATTGTTATTTGGGATTGATAATTCTGAATTTTTGAGAAATTAGTAAACCATATCAACTAATCAGGAACTTGTTGAATAGTAGACAAGTTGAATCAGGTGTGCTAGCTCAAGGGTAGTTCAAATACATGAAATGGCTGGGGGTACTTGAGGAGAGGCTTTGGAACCACTGTCCTAGACAGGCTGAAGTAACTGGCTAAACTATTTGGTGACAGGGATAGAATTATATAGGGCATGGTTCTTAAAGCTCTACAGACAGGCATTTCATGTATTTGATGGATTCAAGAGCTAGCACAAATTAATACATGTATCCATTCAGAGCCGGCCCTAGACTTTTGGGGGCCCTATGCAAATTTTGGTTGGAGGCCCCTTTGACCATTTTATTTACGTCGAAGTCACTATACATAGACAAATTAGATATTGGTAAAAATCGAAAATATATCTATATCTAATTTGTCTATGTTGTACCTAAATCGCTTGAAGTAGTAGTAATTATTTGACTATCTCGCTCATCAAGCAGCTCACAGTCGCAGGGTCGAGGTAGGCGGCGTTCAAATTGTTGAAATAATGCAGACTACTTTTTCCAACTTCACAATTTGCTCTATGAATACATTCTCAATCAGCGGAGGATG
>JACXGM010008203.1:0-12885 GCA_016801145.1 Umbra pygmaea
CAGGGAGAAATGCATGGTGGGAATACTGCCGACGAGAAACAGGTGGACCGGATAATGAAGGGGAGGAGCCACTGATAAGGGATGATTGGGCTGATGAGTGGATGAATGGCACCACCTGTGGGAAACAGACATGCAGAAAGGAACAAACACACAGAACAGAACACAGCAATACCACACCTAAGGCTGGGGGATGTAACAGTTACTCATATTTCTTTACTTATTAATTGGTATCAAAAGTAATTAGTTATATTACTCGTTATATCACTTTTTTATTACTATATTACTTTCGCTTTTATATCTGTAAAGACATGCCTTTTAAAACTGAATAGACTTTATTGGAACTTGTTCCACAAATATCTTCCAGAAGGTGACCCTGATGACCTCGCTCATCCCAACTAAAGCAAGGAGAGGGGTCTGGAGGCACCCACCTCACCGGAGGGCTCGACAGTGGTGGTCAGGGGTTGACGTTGCCGCTGGTACTGGCTGGAATGTTGGTGAACCCCCGGAGCTCTCTGCAGCTATTGATGTACCCTGGGGGTCCCTGCAGTCACCCTTTCCTGCCTGGGGGTCTCCACAGCCGCCGTCTCTTCCCTTGGTGTCTCTTCCCTTGGTGTCTCTGCAGCCGCTGTCTCCTCTCCAGGGGCCTTGGCAGCCGGCATGTCCCTGGGGGTCCCGGCGGCTGACGTTTCTACCCCAGGGGTCAAGGCAGCTGGGGGCCCTACTGCTGGTGAAGGCTCAGCAGTGGATGGGAGGAGACTCATCTCCAGCTGCTGTGAGCTCTGACCAGCAGGGAACAAAATCACCCTTCCAGTTACTGAAGGAGCCCTGGCAGTAGGGTCGGAGTTGGTGGAAGACTGCTGGCAGTAACGGGGCCAGCACCCCTGGCTGTGGCTTTGGAGAAGAGCCCCGTCGCTGGCCACAGGCTGCAGTGGTGACCAAACTGGCTGGCATGGAGAAGGGGACATACTTCCACCAGGATGGCTGCTGGGAGGTTTCTGGTCTCTAAGGAACAGGTGAAGGAGGGTCCTGCAAATGGATCAGCACTTCCTGGGATTCTAGCTGGTTAGGGCAGCCGGATGAATTATTAGAGAGGGAGTGTGTCTCTACAACTACCCGATGACTATGGAGGGGCAAGTGATTGAAGTGGTGGGGGAGTATAAATACTTAGGAACAATAATAGATGCTAAGCTATCATGAAATTCCAACACTGATGCCATCTATAAAAAGGGTCTGCAGAGACAGTATTTCATGCGGAAGCTGAGAAAGTTTACAGTAGGAGATATGATGGTCCTTTTCTATCGCTCTTTTGTTGAGAGTATTTTAACTTTGCCTGGTATTTGTCTTTGCCAGTGACTAATAGAAATGAATTACACAGGATAGTTAACATGGGCAACAAGATTGCAGGACATCAGTTAAATTATCTGACCACAATCTGCAAAACCAGGGTGGTGAGGAAAGGACAAGCAATTTGCGGTGATGGGCTACATCCCTTATTCCAGGCATGCGAGGTGCTGCCATCAGGCAGAAGATATAGGGTGCCATCCTAACAAACCAACCAGGCTCGCAAATAATTTATTCCTACCAGTATCACACTTCTTACTAACTTAGGGAAAATAACTTGATCCTTTCTGTGTAATAATACTGCATTTTGGTATAACATTAATGTCACTGATGATGTTGAACCTTACTATTGATAGCCCACTGGTGTTAATGATATTGCAGTTTACTATTTTATAACGTAGAGATATTTGGTGTTTAGTATAGTTTTTCTGCGGGGGTGAGAGAGGGTTTAGTGGTCCTGGGGGTGTTTTTTGTCTCTTGTCTGTCTGTTTATCTGATAAGCTGTATGGTGCAAGATGAATTTCCAAAAGGATCAATAAATGTCTATCTAACTAGGTGTGCTCTGGGAATTACTGTCCGTGTTGCCCTCACCTTCCTCCTCCCCTTGTTCCTGGTCCCAGCATATTAGGTCTGTTTCCTCATCACTGTAGTCCTCCTCTTCCTGCCACTTCTGCTCCTCTCTGTCATCCTCCGGGCAAGCGGGCTTGTAATACACACTTGTGCCCCTCACAAAAAAGTTACTTAGAGACCCATGGCTTTATAAGGGCTCCCTGTCTGTAGAATGGGGGGGTTGCAAGCCTGTTGTGGGCGTTGTTTCTTCCTCATTAGCCTGTAGCTCGTCATTAGCCCCGCCTGTCCATTCTGTTCCCAGGCAAGAGCTATAGCCTATTGCTAAAATTTGGAAAGTATCAACTATAAAACACACTCTCAAGCATTCCTAACTCTAAAGGTACAGCAGTTCTATTGAGAGTTGGATAAAACTGCCTACATTTACCTTTCCCCATGGACTTATTTACAAACTAGCATTAATAAGCATTGCCTTTTTGGTACCCAAGGCACATTTCAAAATTATGATGAATTAACTTTTAAATGTTAATATTGTTATGGAAAATTAGCAGTTTTATATTTTCAACATAATTTAGGCTATTTACTGTATGGTTTATTGATGTAATACTAAGAACATTTGTAAAGACACACAGTAGTTCTCAGTTTGATTCCCCTTATAAATACAGCAAAGTCTAAAAATATTTGGAGAGTGACACAATTTTCATAAATTTTCTAAATGCTTCAAGTGTAGACTTTAATATTTATTTAAGAAGTTTTTGCCAAAGGTATTGTATGGAGCTTGTAGGAATTTCAATTATTTAATACCATGTTAATTGAATAAATAGTAATTAATGAAATTGATAGTTTTATATCAATAAATATAATCTCTCTATGTAAAATTAAGAGATTATATAGCAGCAGAATAAATTTGAAAATACTTAGGGCTATAATATCTGTTGAGTTCTAGTTTGAAGATTGACACTTTTTGACTGGCAAAATGGGAGCCACCAGAAACACAAACTGCTAAGGTGAGTTGTACAAAACCTTTCTTTTTTAGTTACCTCTGTGTACACAAACAATGTTCGAAAATGCTCTAGGTCATGTGTACAGCCCCTGGTGATACTTCGAGGAAAGTTTAATGTTGTGTTGAGCCTTCTTAGTGTTTTAGTTTTAGTGTTTAGTGATTTTGATGCTATCATATTAGTGCCCCTATCCCTCCCATTCAAAAGGCAATTTGACCAAAACCAAAAATAGGGAAAATTTTAAAAGTGGCGTTTCCGTCCTAATTATGGTTTTAAACTAAAGTTTGACTCGTGTACATAAAAAAAAGACCTTAGGTTGCATTTTGGTGAGAGTTACGCTTTAAGTCAGATTATCTATCCTGCCACGTTGCTCTCCAGTGATTCCTTGTGTCTAGATCAGGCAATAGTAAATTTGATTGCAGAAGTATATTCGGTGAACATAATCATCCTGCAGATGATCTGGATAAAGGATTTGTGTTGATTGAAAAGTGTCAAAAGAATCAGCGCCTGGGCGACATGTGGTTGGATGAACCATGTGCACACCTCTCGCCATCACACAGTCGCCTTGGCGATAAGGCAAGTTTAATGGAAATTGGGGAGGAAAATGCTGAAAAAATAAGTGATTTGCACAATATAATTTGCACAGTTATGCAAGTGATACCTATTCCATAACTTGCTGTTAAATTCCCCAAAAATATGCAATCAAATTTAAGATTGTAAAAGTTGTCCAGCTGAAATTAGAACAATATACAACTGTAGAAATGTTATTTTCCACTATTTGAAAAAGTAATTACACATAAGTGTGTTTTTCCAAAGTTTTATCAATTTATTCAAATCCGGTTTTGATTCCACATGGAATTCAAATGTTGTAAAATTTGTGCAGCCCTCTGTAGAATAATTTGTACCTGTAATGAAATTCATATGATACATTTTGAAAATGTTAGAGGAAAAATGCACATTTCCACATTGAAAGAATTGCTGATAAATCCTAAATTATTTTTTTAATCAAATCAAATGTTGTAGAAGTTGTCCAGCTTTAATTAAAACAATATGTACGTGTAGCAAAGTATTTACGATCAATCTTGAAAATATTATTGCAAATAAATGCATTTTTACAAAATGTTATTAATTCTTTCAAATACGATTTTGATTTGACATGAAATTCAAATGTTGTAAAAGTTGTCCACCCATCTGCAGAATAATTTGGACCTGTAATGAAGTTTCTATGATACATTTTTTGAAAACATTATTGAGGATAAATCCCCAATTTATTATGTTTATCATCATATCAAAGGTTGTATAACTTGTACTGCTCTAATTTTAACAATATGCACCCATAGAAATGTTTCTCCAGCATCTTTCAAAAATGATATTGCAAATAAATGTGTTTAACCAAAATTGTATAATTCTTTTCAAATCCGAAATAGATTTTACATGGAATTCAAAGGTTGTAAAATTTGTCCAGCTCTCTGCAGAATAATTTGGAACTGTAATGAAGTTTCTATGATACATTTTTTGAAAATGTTATTGCAAATAAATGTGTTTTTCCAAAACTGTATAATTCTTTTCAAATCCGAAATAGATTTTACATGGAATTCAAATATTGTAAAATTTGTCCAGCCCTCTGTAGAATAATTTGGACCTGTAATGCAGTTTCTATGATACATTTTTTGAAAATGTTATTGCAAATAAATGTGTTTTTCCAAAATTGTATAATTCTTTCAAATTCCTAATTATTTTCTTCATCAAAACAAAAGTTGGAGAATTAGTCCAGCTCAAATTTGAACAATATGCTCCTGTAGAAAATGTATTTATAAATAAAGATTTCAAATCGAATTCAAAGGTTAGAATTATTTGGACATGTATTGAATTAAAATATTTTAAATTATTTTAAATAATGATGTGAATAAATGTACATCTTTTCTAAACAAACAAATAAACATACCCCAATAGTCCATGACTAAACATTGTAGTCATAAAAAACTGTTAAACATACAATATGTAGTTTTTAGATGCTAGGGGTCTCAATCAAAGCAATAACAAAAGACGTACTTTGCATTAAAAAGCAAAAATTACTAAACCTATGTTATATATATTTTTTAGTTGTGTACTTACATTATACTAAATGTCTCCACCAACTTTCAAACCCAGAGAAATTTGTAATATAATTCGAAGACACAGGGCATTTGTTAATATATAACCTTTGACTCCTCTAGTTGCTCTATGTTCCGGGGAACCGCCAAACATAACGCGAATAAAGCTATAATATATTTAACAATACATTACCCTGTCAGTGAAATATTTTTCTGCCGAAGACACTAGATCGGCTGGTTGACATTGACTACAACAAAAATCCCATGTACCCACACTACATCCCGACGTCATCCAAGTACATATTTTGTTATTGTTTTGATTGAGAGACATCTATCGGCCAAAAACTACACATTGTACGTAAATGAAGAATGATAGCAGTTTTCAATCATACAATACATTAACACTGAATGTCTGTTAAAAGTTTTTTGAATCTCTGAATATAAAACTAACTTTACCTCTGTATATTTAGGTTTATATTGTGTCCAGCTTCTTAATTTGGTTAAATTCACGCTACAAGTTTTACATTACAGTGCTGCCGTATTAGATTAAGGTGACCAGATTGCTTTCTGAAATGAAAACCGGGGACATTTCCAGTTCAGCGGTCGATATATCATAAAAATATCAAATTTTATTATTTATGAAATAAAAAAGGGGAAAAATTATGGTTTTATGTACTTAGTCAAACAGCCACACTGTGATAGAACAATTATATTACAGAAACTCTATAGACAAGACAGAACTGTCCAATCTGAAAAACCATTCAGTGGTCCTGGCAGTTTGAGAATAAGAGTGTAACTCTCCTCGTTTCGCTTTTTTTACTCGTTAAATTGTTCCTTCTCACAGCTCTTCTTGGTCCTCTGATCTTTAATAATATCACGTACACTATTACATAAAAAAATCTTAACTAAATTTGGTGTTTTATCTCCAAAACATTATTTGGAATAATAATCATTACAATTCCTACATCTCAACCACACTTCTTTCCGTCCACTCTTCCTCCTCTCCACTCTAAACAGAAAACATTATGCTAATGTTATCCATGAAGATTTCACACTAAATGCCAAACCATTAAAATTATAATCTAAAATATTCTCATGATTAATTGTACATTCATTTAAATTAATTATATTTTCAAAATAGCTCATCCACTGCATGTTTACATGTAAACGTTTTTTAACCTCTCTACCATGATGGTACTGTAGCTAGCTAACCTAGCACGAGCAAGTACGGTGGTAGAAAAGTATATAGTGAGCAGCTCCCTCTTTTCCTCTGTTGAATCCCTATGAATCATAAACCCAACATTATTATATTACAAGGCATATTGCCTATAGCTAAAATCTTTTCATAGCAAATTATTTTTTAAACTTAATGTTACAAGTTTGTATTAGGATATTATTTTAGGTCAACAAGGTCATACAAATATTTTTATAGAATAGGATATTCTCACCTAAAGGATTATTAGGAACACTATACTAATACTGTGTTTGACCCTCTTTCGCCTTCAGAACTGCCTTAATTCTACGTGGCATTGTTTCAACAAGGTGCTGAAAGCATTCTTTAGAAATGTTGGCCCATATTTATCGGATAGCATCTTGCAGTTGATGGAGATCTGTGGGATGCACATCCAGGGCACGAAGCTCCCGTTCCACCACATCCCAAAGATGCTCTATTAGGTTGAGATCTGGTGACTGTGGGGGCCATTTTAGTACAGTGAACTCATTGTCATGTTCAAAAAAACAATATAAAATGATTCAAGCTTTGTGACATGGTGCATTATCCTGCTGGATGTAGCCATCAGATGATGGGTACATAGTGGCCATAAAGGAATGGACATGGTCAGAAACAATGCTCAGATAGGCGGTGGCATTTAAACGATGCCCAATTGGCACTAAGGGGCCTAAAGTGTGCCAAGAAAACATCTCCCACACCATTACAACACCACCACCAGCCTGCAAAGTGGTAACAAGGCATGATGGATCCATGTTCTCATTCTGTTTACGCCAAATTCTGACTCTACCATCTGAATGTCTCAACAGAAATCGAGACTCATCAGACCAGGCAACATTTTTCCAGTCTTCAACTGTCCAATTTTGGTGAGCTTTTTCAAATTGTAGCCTCTTTTTCCTATTTGTAGTGAAGATGAGCTGTACCCGTTGGGGTCTTCTGCTGTTGTAGCCCATCCGCCTCAAGGTTGTGCATGTTGTGTCTTCACAAATGGTTTGCTGCATACCTTGGTTGTAAAGAGTGGTTATTTCAGTCAAAGTTGCTCTTCTATCAGCTTGAAGCAGTCGGCCCATTCTCTTCTGACCTCTAGCATCAACAAGGCATTTTCGCCCACAGGACTGCCGCAAACTGGATGTTTGTCCCTTTTCACACCATTTTTTGTAAACCCTAGAAATGGTTGTGTGTGAAAATCCCAGTAACTGAGCCGATTGTGAAATACTAAGACCGGCCCGTCTGGCACCAACAACCATGCCACGCTCAAAATTGCTTAAATCACCTTTCTTTCCCATTCTGACATTCAGTTTGGAGTTCAGGAGATTGTCTTGACCAGGACCACACCCCTAAATGCATTGAAGCAACTGCCATGTGATTGGTTGAATATATAATTGCACTAATGAGAAATTGATCGGGTGTTCCTAATAATCCTTTAGGTGAATGTAGTATACACCTAGACAGAACTATAGACAATCGAAATATATTACACAGAATATTACCAAACATTTAGCCTACAAACAAAAGCCAAGCATAGCAAAAATATTTTTTAACTACTGGTACATACAGTCTGTCTATGTTATACCATTCGGCTAAATATTAATAGCTGTCATAAAGACTTTGATTTAAAACCTTGTTTACAGGCAGCAATACCCCAGGTGAAATTTCAAATGTTACATGCATTTGATTAAATGTGTTAAATTGCAAGTACCACTACCAAAAGGAGAAAATTGATGCATCTAAAAGAAAGTATCCCGATGTGTGGCAATCGAATCTGGACTAATTTTTTAAAAAAATCTACAAAGTGGCCCGTGACTAGGCAACTTTTTTTCACCTAGATAGGCTACATTTACAAAGAAAGAATCTCAGGATAGCCTGTGTTAATATACTAATGACGAGTCAATAGTTATTATACATTAACATACTTTTTACATTTTAGTTGTTTAGCTGAGGCTCTTATCCAGAGCCAGTAAATACAGGGACATTCCCCTAGAGCAACTTAGGGTAAAGTGCCTTGCCCAAGGACACAATGACATTTTGGCAGTCGGGAATCAAACCGGCAACCTTCTGACAACAAGTCTGACTCCCTAACCACTGAGCCATCTGCGCTCAGTGGTTAGGGAGTGTGGGAGAAGGTAATCCCTAAAACATGTATTTGCTTGGGGGGAATTTTAATTGTATAGGGTAGGAGGAAGCAGAGAAAGACTTGCATGTTGGGGGGACAGAAAGGGCACAGAGAGCAGCCGAGCTGGAGCTCGAACCCCGGTTGCTGTAGAACATTTTTGGGAGCGAAGAATGCTACAACAAAATCTGGTACCTTATATTTATTTATTTTAAATCAAAATGAAATTCCTTTACCTTTTGGGGTGAATTTACGCTTATTCTTGCTTACTTGGAGCAGGTACACACAAGGTCTACATCAATAGTTGCCTAACAATACTGGCAAGCTTTCAGAGCTAAAGAACTACAATGCTGCACTCAGCTGCTCTGAGAAAAATCAGTGCAAAGTGCTTCTTTATCATTAAAATCCACATACTTCAGCATCAAGGTGTGTTTTCTGTAATGAATGCAACTCTGTCAGACCTGAAGTGTTGGCACCAAGACACCTGTCTGGATGATTCTGTATAAATAAGTGCCAACCTAATGGCATCCTTATAAATGCTGAATAACCCTCAGGGGCATAAGCTATTTAATCAGTGTTTAACTACCTGACTGTACAATTTATGGGACTTAAAGATGTGACGATACTGTACCTACTGGTGTGCCAAAGACAACAGGAGGGCGAGGGTATGAGGCATGAGCTTGTTGTTTATTATTGTGATCAAGGAAGTTACCATGGTTACCTGCATTGAAATACAATACAATAAACCTCTTAAACTTTGCGAGAAGCTCGGCCTCCATGACACGGGAGACATGAGCTAATGGATTACACAGACAGTATATCTTATTGGCAATTAGATATGTTTAGTAAGTACATTCTCCTCTACAAGATATTCATGTACAATATACAAGTTAAAAAATATAGTTTGTTTCATTTGCATTGAGTTCAACATTTTTCCTTTTTTGTAAGCTGTTGACAGAGTTCACATTAAAGTGTTTTCAGGTTAAGTATGGAGGTCAGCGCTGGTTTTTCAAACAGCATGTAACACATGACGAAAATATATAGGGAGGCACATCAATGACAGTTAATGCTTTTACATGACAGAAACATACAGGAAAAGAGAAGCTTACCATGATTGTAAGAAATCATTAGAATTAAGAAGACCAGGCATCAAGGAGCAGGTAGCTCAAACAGCAGATTTCTCTAGACACACACACACACACACACACACTCTCTCTCTCTACAGTACAATGAACAGACACACAGCATATAATATAGTGGATCCTAGTAATCACTTTACTCAGTCAATAGAGGCCCTCCAGCCTCCGCCAAAACACATGCCAGAATAAGACAAAGATGCCATGTGACACTGGTCTAAAATCAGTTTCAGAAATGTTCCCTCTGATGGTGAAGGTTAGTTTTTAAGGGCAACAAAACTAATCCTTTTTTAGCGCTTTTTATGGAAACTTTTACCTGGAGCCTCAGTGAGTTTTCATGTCCTCCCAAACTGCTGGACAGCAAACTCACAAAGGCCAATTGAAAAGAGGAAGAATAAAGAAGTTGTCCACTTTGTGGAATAAAATTTAGGATGAAAAGTTAATCCTGGACATAGAATAGGGGGAATCCCCTGTGCATTAACCAAAGAGCTGAGCTGACCTGCCATCCAATTCCCTATGCAGATTACTACAACTAGCCACAAGGCTCTGGGCAAAATGAGTGCCCTTCATAGGAAACAAGGTGCAATGTTAAAGATCATTAAACATTATTTTAAATGTGTAGAAGGGTGTGTTGGCGAGAAAGATAATGTTATGCTACACATTTGAAATGAAGTGTGTAGATACAATATTACCATAATAAAGTACATACAAAACACATTATATACTCAATTCATGTATCAACCTGGGAACAACACTTTCCCGAATACTGTAGTCAACGGTAAGCACTCAGTCCCATTAAGGACAATAGATGGAGAAAGTAAAACGGTTAGTGTGATGCTTATAGCAAATAAGACACTGAAACACACTGCAAATGACATGTTCCTAAAATACAAACGAGGAACAAAGCAACTGCAACTCAAAATGTGTTTGTGTATGTGTGACCTCATCAAGTAAATCCAGCCAGCCAACCATGGAGCTATATAGTTTGCTTCACAATCATGACAATGAATACTAAAATTGCTAGTGATAAAAAAATGTGCGGTAGCTTCTCAAAAGAGAAAATTAAGTTCATGTGGTGATTCAAAAGGTACACAAGGTATTCATTTTTTAAAATAATAAGAGGAAAAAAAGTATAAGTTTCATTATGTTTGTTTAAAAAAAATAAGACGTAAAAACTTTTTTTTTGCCAGCCTCTTTTTTTGCCAGCCTCTCATTACCGGTAGTTGAGATCCCTGTTGCTTAACGGACTGCTATGTCACAAGTTACCCCAGAAACTCTGACACTGTTTCCATAGTACCGTTAACTCCGACAGAGAACCATCAGACCACACTCTAGCTGTAGCATCGTCCACTATGCTCTATGCTTCAAACAACCTTTTTTTGTCACCATAACAGCACCTACATACAGTACTGGACAGGGCTAGCCCATCTCTCCCCCAGAAACAACCGACTGAACAACAACCCTTAGAACACACTACAGTGCTTAGGGGGACCACAAGGCATCCTGGGTAACAGAGTTCTAGCTGCCATCTCCACACTGGGTTCAAGGCTTGGGCTGTAGCCGTTACATTACTGTGGGAACGCAACCTTAAGGTAATCAGGTGTACATTTGGGAATGATAACTACGGGAGACTGAGTTTTACATAGTGAAGTGACCGAAAAAAGAAATAGAAAAATAGGAAATCAAATACATAGATACGTATATGTATTTCAAAAAGGCAAAACGAAGACACTCCCTAAGATCCTGAATGGAAATGCACTGAGAAGAGACATTTTGCAAAGGTGAAAAAACTATAATGAAGAAACCTTCAGTACAATACTCAGAAATCTTCCTTCAGTAACAGAATACGTCATACAAAACAATGAAAGCATGATTCTCAATTTTTAGCATTGGAAATATCCCTTTTTTTTCTGCAGACAAGGATGCCCCCACCATCTTCCTGCAAGATGGTTTATCCGGGCAGAGGGAGATCACCGACTGGCTGAGATGTTGGTTGAAACCATTTGGTTTTTGGCACAGGCCATCGTTCTCAAATCTGATAAGTTCTCACTCATCTTACTACTTTCCAATCCACAAACTCTCTGTTTCTTTACTTTGGTTAATAAGAAATAAGACAAAAGGATTCATTGCAAAAAAGAGTGGAACATGGAAAAACAGAACTGGTTAGCTAGCTGGTTGTCACTCTGGTGAGCAGGGAGCAGAGTGCTCCTAGCCTCAGTTAGGGTTTTAAGCTTGTTATTAAGTTCTGTCAATAAGCTTGTTAGGGCTCTCCAGATGATCACAGTGGTTTAGGAGGACACTAGGGTAACTGTTGCTGATGATCACAGTGGTTTAGGAGGACACTAGGGTAACTGTTGCTGATGATCACAGTGGTTTAGGAGGACACTAGGGTAACTGTTGCTGATGATCACAGTGGTTTAGGAGGACACTAGGGTAACTGTTGCTGATGATCACAGTGGTTTAGGAGGACACTAGGGTAACTGTTTCTGATGATCACAGTGGTTTAGGAGGACACTAGGGTAACTGTTGCTGGAGAGACGAAGGAGAAAAGGAGGAAAGGAACAAAAAACCTCCGCTAGTCTTGGATATCCCGTAGACCTTTCTCCAAAGCTGTATTTCTTCCTTTAAATGGCTCTTTTTTACTTGTTTTCCATGTCATCATGGTAATTAGGTCTTAGGCGATCAGGTGCGGCTGGCAAAAATATGTAGATTCCTGAGCAGAGCAAAGAAAGAACCATTAATACCAAATGAATACAAACAAATATTTTAAATGACAGTGGTAAGATTGACGCCAGCCACAATATGGACAGTTACTGTAGTCACCTTGGACTCGAACAGCCTGAAGGGGTCAAAGGTGAATCTCATCTGTAACTCTTCTGCTGCTGCATCAGGCCGACGTTCTCATACACTCTGGAGCTGTCGTCCCTCATCCTGTCAACACACACGACAGCCAAAATTAAGTAGCAAACAGTATGTCCTGGAACTGTAGGTGTCTCTGGGAATGTGGGTACTCACTCTGCACAAGTGGGGGTGTGAATGGGGGTGCATGGAGGCAGAGGACTCGGCAGCTGGTCTCCACCAGTCAGGTCCGACAAGGAGTACTTAATATTGGTGTACTCCCGTCCCTTGATCTTACTCTTCTGTTGGACACAGAGAAGATGAGGTTAGAGAATGTCTTGTTGACAAACCAACCCCCCCCACACCACCACAGACTAACCAACCCCATGGACCTGCAACATAATGAATACATTATATATTCAAACTGTTGTAAAGAAACCAATGCTTCAAAATTAAACTAAGTGCAAGACATTCCATAGGTTTGGGGCGCGGTGGGCAAGTGCAGGTTTACCTCAGAGTGAACTCGCGGTACAACAAGTACAAGCAGGTCTGAGAGAGCCTGATAACTGAT
>JACXGM010008203.1:12985-29417 GCA_016801145.1 Umbra pygmaea
CATAACCCTGGCGCGGACATAACCCTGGCGCGGACATAACCCTGGCGCGGACATAACCCTGGCGCGGACATAACCCTGGCGCGGACATAACCCTGGCGCGGACATAACCCTGGCGCGGACATAACCCCTGCCTGAAACCACACCTGTTCCTCCTCTATGCGTCTCTGCAGAGTCTCTATGTAGTGCTGGACAGCCATGTAGATGAACCTGTACTGGGCCTCCGTCTGCACCATCCCAGACCGCTGGGATCGGACCATCTGGATGGTCTTAGGGACATCAATGTCACAATCCACTCCTGTGGACAAAAAACTGGTTAGAGGGCAAACAGACACCCTGCTGGCTCAGAAAGCTCAGGCTTTCTGGAGATGCTCTCACAAAAGCCTAACGGATGGTGTACACACTCACCTTTCTCTCGGATGACATCGATGAGGATGTCGATCACAATAAATGTTCCTGTTCGCCCGATGCCGGCACTGGGGTGAGAGAGAGTGGATAACCAAATACATCCAGACTCTACTTAAACCACACTCATGACATCCAGAAATCCTCACTAGTATAGTAAACCAAGGACAGTTCTAGGAAGTGAGGACATTTTATCAGTCCACACAATGCAAAGGGCTATTTTACACATAGGGTTTAAGGTTCAGGATAGTTGGGATTAATGGGAATGAAACGCTTTTCCGTAAGACGTAACCACTGTATTATAAAATGTGTGTGTACCTGCAGTGCACCACGATGGGCCCAGCTTCTAGAATGCCCTCTTGTTTGATGTTGACCTCTTCTAGGAAGTCCAGGACACCGCCAGGGTCTGTAGGGACACCATGGTCTGGCCACGCTCTGAAATGGTACTGCCAAACTGTCCTTTCTGTATTACCCTGTAACACACACACAAATGGTTAACACACCCGATAACAAAAACCCATTAAAAAGTACTTCTAAAAATAATCTGATCGTACCTGTCCAACTTTGGACAGCTTCAGTTCTCGGAGGATGTAGTCGTGAGCAGACGTCTCTTTGACGTTGCGGACACGCATTGCTCCATACTCCTTGAGAGCGGACATGTCTGGCCAGTACTTTACACACTTACTCTGTAGGGAGGCACGCACAAAGGCATTGTTTTAGAAATACAAAGTTAAAATACCCTCAGAAACAACACTGCAATACACTGATAAGAACACATTAGGTGTTTCCTGGGTTTCAGAGTAAATTAACATAGAGTAACAGCAGTCAGCCAATTACCTTCCCTCTCTCCACCTCCTTGGTAGTCATGACAATGACCCGGGAGTTTTCCTGAAAGACCATCCTCCAGAAGTCACTGATGGTGTTCTGTAGACAGCCCTGTGTTGCGATGTAGGACTTCTTCAGCTTGGTGTTATTACATTTGGACTCCAACTCCGGCTGAAAGGATAAACAGAGAAAAAGCGAATTGAGCCAAACGGAATGTGGTACAGACTGGAGTAGGATACTGTGACGGAGCAAAGCTGAATTCGGCAGTTCAGTCCACGGCCCAAACAAATAGGAAGACAAACTGGCGCAGTAACATTGCAAACGCACACATTGTTATGCAGAGGTGTCACAGGAAATTCAGATTGTGGTATGAAGATAGAATGTGAGTCAAGTTCACCATAAAGTCATGTACAAACAATGTCTGACAGGAGTGTCCTGAGGATGAAATGCGTTTACCATAATGTCAGTTACCATGATGAGATTGGCATTGATATAGTCAGAACCAGCCTCCGAGCCATCGCCGTCGTTCAGCACTACGCGGGTGTGGTCGACTAAAGGAGAGAGGGAGGTAGAATAAAACGAGGGTGGGGGGTTATTGAAACAATAGGGTGGCAAGTCACTGGTGATATTTCACAGGGAAGGCCGTGTGTGTTCTTACAGGGCAGGATGTTCTTATACCGGTTCTTGTTCTTGTTCTCAGGTCGTTGCCCCTCTTTGCGGCTGTAGAGCAGCTTACATTCCTGTTGCTGCAAAGTCTTGGGGGGAAATATATTTGTACATTTCAGTAATTTAGCAGACACTAGCTGAAATTAGCAGTAAATGCCTTGGGATTAGAACCAAAAACCTTTCAGTTCCAACGCTCTAACACCTATGCAACCTGCTGCTCTGGGCGGAGAATTTCCTCTTAATATTTCTAATGTGGAATGGGCTTCATCCCTGAAACTCAACCCAGGAACTGGAGGCCATTTCCACTACGCATTTCCACTGCAAACCTCTAATCAGGGACGTGTTTAACCCTGGGATACCAGGCTGGTGCGATTAATAATGAGGTAGAACAGAAAACCAGCAAACTTGGGACATGTAACGGAAACAGGTGAAGAGTCACCCTGAGGAATGTGAAAATGTAGCTTGCTGGTGATTAACAGCCCTTACTCCCCCCGCCCCCTCAAAAAAAAAAGCAGAGGTGTCTCTTACCTCAAACTCTTCCCAGAAGCCTTGTTTGACCTTGTCAGTTGCCTCTGCTAGCTTACTGAGCTCTCTTACTCTGCTCTCAATCTCCGCTGCGTTGATGCGTGTGGTGTTCAGGGGCTGCAGGAAAGAAAACAAGTTCACAGAGACACGTACATTGCTGAAAGACAAATGGCTTGGGGTGGCACTAACATTGAGAACATGCGGTGGGCATCATTACAAAACTTCCTTAATGAATGAGTCCAGACAGAAAGACTATAGCTCGCCAAGTACCTGTTTGAGCTGCAGCACGGTGCCCAAAGTTTCCACCATGGGGTTCTTCTTGTAGTGCTCCACCAGGTCGGTCAGAGAGTCAAACTTCTCTCCTCCGCCCACATCGTACTTCAGGTCGTGCTGAGGAAGACCGACATCATCGACAAGAAATTACATGTAACGGCCAGACCATGGATGATCCAGAGACACTGGAGGGGTCGTTTGAGTATTGTGAACATCGTGCAGTGAAGCACCCAGGACAGATACAACATTCAAGGTCACATTACACTACTAGTGCTGCTTAGCTCCGAGGTTTTTACACCTTTTCCAAAGTCAAATTCAAGCACCTTTCAAGCATTGTCAAGGTGCATATTCAAGCTTTTCCTGCATCTTTCAACTGTGGTAAAGTGTATGTTTACAGACATATACTTACTTTAATCACATTATACCGAATATTATTGTGCAATAAAAAAAAAACATGATAGCATTCTACAGAAGGGTGACAAATTAAAGGAAAACACATTTAAAAAAAGAAAAAATATGAAAGAATTAAAGGATAGGGCTGCAGTATTATAACAAAATCATTGTTGTAGATTACCACTTTTGATATTGTGCTTAATGTCGACTAATAGAACAGGGGCCTACATAAAAGAATGTTTGTTTGTGGGGAAACTACACCTCATATTTTTCACATTGGTTATTTTAGTAGCATGAAAATCAAAACGGTTTTCAAATTGGGATTAAATCATATACAGAAAGCGAGCAATGAATGTTCCCCACCCTGAAACAGAAGACTACAGTCTAGCGCAAGCTTACTATGCACTCTCGCAAAACCTCCCGTAATAATCACGGAATCCAGCCATCTAAACTGCAGAATGAATCTATTGTTTACATCGTATCTGACCTTAGTTTTTCATCATGAGAGAATTTGAGAGAGCAGAATTCAGTGAATGCCCGCACTATTTTACATCCCTCCACCCATAGAAATGGAATCTATAGAAGTGCCATACCAATGCAAATAAATGTAGCTGAATGGTCAGAGCGGCAGCCCTTTTTACATGTACCATTCCATTGCAAAGATCTAGTGGCCTACTTCCGCATTAAACAGAATCGCTTGTTGTTACCGTGACAACTAACGACAGTCGCCATTTTTTTGTGTACTAATCGAATGAACAAGCAAAACAGTTTAATAAGGCTTCTATAGATTTTGTTTCTATGCCTCCACCTCTCGAAAATAGACATCATTAGCATGCGAATTTGCCAGCTAGCTTAAATAAACTCAATTGGCCTAATCAAAAATTCCCTACAGCTTACCTTTCACATGGCTCGAAAGCACAGACTCTTATCGTAGTGAAAATCTGCACGTCCTTTTTGCAAGACTTTAAAAGAAGGCTACTCAAGGATTTTGTCCTAATTTTAACCATAATTTGTATTTTTCGTTCTCAAGGCCACAGTCATCGAAACGGCAACCTCCCGGCATGTTTTCATCTTGTACTCTGTTCTATCGTGTGGAGTTGTTTTCATTTTATGCAACAAAAAACAATTACGCTTATTTTATTGAAAAAGCTAACAATTTAGTAAGATCGATAATTATTATGAAAGCAATGCAATTACAATTTCAATCAGTTTCATGCACTTCATCCAAAATGCAAGTACTTTTCAAACCTTGATAAGACTACATTAAAATTCAAGCATTTTCAACAATTTCCAGCACCCATATGCACCCTGAAACTCTCCACTATCATTAAAGTCTAGGCCGGTGAAATTTCATATCTCTGTTTATGCGAGAGTACCACAACATCAGCCAAAACACTCACTGTATCCCAATGTTTGTTTACTGCAATGTTGTTTATCTTTTTGTACTAAAGAGGGACATCTAACACCCTAAATAGTAGCAAAAGTCCAATGATGCAGTGTCAAACACAGTTCAGCTCAAAGGAAGGATGGAGAAAAGGACAAACATACCTGGCAGCGTATCATGACGTGCGTGACCTTGGGTTTGCTGTCGCTGCTGTCCGTCTTGTCATCCCCAGTACGGACGGAGAGAACAAAGTCTCCAGGATGGCTCTGGCTCTCTCTAACCAAGAAGCTACCATTCTTTCCCTTTTCTGTCAGCAGCTTCTCTGCTTCCCGGCCTGACAGGTGACCATGGAACCACCTTGGGGAGACAGACCCAGGTTAAATGACTACCAACCTATCCATCCACTGAATGAATGGTTGAAACAGAGACAGAACGCAGCTCAGGCTAGCGTGTCAAACACAAACAGTGGAAGAGAGTCACGACCTCTGTGCCACATCAAACGTCAACCAGCACTCACCTCTCTGAGGTAGGGTCGGCACAGTTGAGAGGGTACTTGAGCTCGATGACATCTCCGTTCTTCTCCTTGAGCTGGCCATGGTGCTCCATGTAGTACTGAACAAGCTCAGCCAGGGTGGCAAACTTTTCCCCCCCGTACAGGTCATAGTAGTCCCCCGTGTTCTGGATCTTAATGTGGGTCACCGCCCCGTTACGCCTGTCACAGAAAATGCAGGTTTGACAGAGAAGAAAATTCTAACGCTCCCTCATCTTAAACTAGAATATTTGGGTACCCAGATGATGGTAAAGAAAATATTTCTGTAGCTAGTCTAACTCTTATTATACACGTGTAGATTGTAGGCCTAATTGAAGTTGGTAGGCTCCATATTTATTTTTGAAAATCAGTGTAAAACCAGCCTTTGATACCTCTAGTGTCCACGAACTGATGCCTGAATAACTCACCTTACAGACAGTGTGAAATCTCCAGGATTGCTCTTGCTGGGTCGTGCCAGAAAGCTCCCATCCACCCCCCGGGTCAACAGCAGGTTCTCAGCCTCCACCCCTGTGATGTTCGGGTGGAACCACCTATAAAAAACGACATCAATATTATTATTGTTATATTACAAAATAGCTAAGTGGGTCAATGACGTGAAGCTTCCATTTTGGTGTCTGCAGCATATTTACAATACAAAAAAGAAATACATTGATGTTACCACGTCACTTAACTCTCCTCACTTTTAGAATTTACAGGTGCATTTATTATGAAACATAGAAATTAAATAAGAAGCAGTGAAGCTCAGACAGGCTAAAATGTAAATTGGAATTAAGTGTCTAGTCTGACTAGCCCCAGTTTTGAAGTCCAAGATGACACTCTGGAAAAGCTTCCATGATATGCCATCAAGAAGCTTGGATAATGAAGGAGGTGAAATCTCAAGACATTAACGTGGAACCCTAAGCTGGTTTTACATCTCAATTTTAAAATGAATGAATCATGATATTTTGTTTTGCATTTGACTGCCCCTTGACACATTGCTTGTCTGCTTCCTGGTTACATAAGTGAGGTGATTTTAAACAGCCTTACTGGTGATAGCAAACAACTGGTATTCTAATTTAAAAACTTTCACTGTTTATTTAATAGTAACTAAATAAACATTAGAACAGAGCTACATTTAGCTAATTTAAAAATATACTTGAACAAAATAGTGATAAAGGATGGATTGAGCATGCAAAACGCATTTTTACAGTCACAAACTGCACACATTCTGTGTACATTCTGAATACTCCCCTTTAAACAGTGTATTTTCCAGACCAGTGAGTGCCAGTGCATCACAAGTTACTTGGCCATGTTAGCCATTAGTTTTTAGGGCATAATTGTATGGAACTTTGCATTTAAAAATGTATAGCGAGGATTCTGGATTTCATTACATTGTTCTGCTTGAAAGGCTTTTGCCTTAACATTGGTGTTTGAATTTGGCAGCAATTCGACCTAGTGGTAAGGGCATCAGACTGGGGTCCAACAGTCTCCTGGTTCAATCCCTCAATGGTCAAGGGTATAGCTCTGTCATTCTGTATGAAGACAGTCATCCTAATTACGTCTAGGTCTTTGCAGCAAACAATAATGATAATTGGTCCTTAAACAACATGCCTGGTCAAATAAAAGTAAAATTCAAATCAATGACATTCACCCACCCTTACATACTATAATGCGTTGGTCACATGTAATACTCCTCTTCTTTCCTGCACTGTTGTAGGCCTACTCCTACTTTCATTTTCAATTGTGTCCATTTCAATTGCAGTTCCTTTGCTGGTTTGGTAACAGGATTAAGCATTATTAGTCCCAATTTGAAACGTTTATTTGTCACTGTCCCACGTATTCTATATAAAGAACTGTTTCCATCCCCTAGAAGTTAATGCAACACACCACATCTATGAGCAGCATTCACAAGGTGATAGCTCTGTCTAGACCTGTAATATTTAATTACAATTCTATTGTACTGTATATGCAAGTGAGTCATCTTTACAGTTGAGTTTAGTGCCCTTACCTAGCCTCAGGTGGGTTAAACGGCATCATAAAGCATTATGGTAGCCCAGCCTAGAAAACGTGCGACCTAAATGTATGGTGTGTGCATGGTGTGTGCTTGATGTTTATCTGGAGAACGTGTGCATTTTTGGCAGGAAGTGTGAATGCCAATGGTATTTAAATTAACCATTAATATTTTAAAGTGCGAAGCAAGTTGTTTTCTGACGATTACTATTTCTGTGATTAACAAACCTTTCCTCCGAACTGAATCAGATGAACTCAACCGTCTTCTCCGCTGGTCAGCTGGAACTGACAGTGACAGCTAGCTAGCTCCATTTCCCAATTAGCTTGCTAACGTTA
Source organism: Umbra pygmaea (assembly GCA_016801145.1). Taxonomy (NCBI): domain Eukaryota; kingdom Metazoa; phylum Chordata; class Actinopteri; order Esociformes; family Umbridae; genus Umbra; species Umbra pygmaea. The sequence continues at coordinate 20,329 of JACXGM010008203.1, forward strand.
TTTAGATTGCTAGTTAAAATTGTTGACTAAATAGTTAGAAATTGTTTGTTGTGTATTTTGGTTGTATTAATAATTGATATCATGTCTCATGTATATAAAATAATGCCTAATACGGAAACGTGCACAGATAGTTTATAGTTCAAAAGCTGTTTTTGAGGCTTCAAATTCCACGGATGTTCCCCATTGCCCAATAAACAATCTACATAGCCATTTACTTAGCTAGCTTGCTAAAATACTACTAATTAGCGCTTGCCCCAAAAAACCGACAACAAATGACTTTATCAACTTCAATTACCTAGTTTTAGTTAATAAATTGATCATCATATGCATAATAATGAGCATATAAACAGAGTTACATGCTAGTGTTAGCAGACACACTAGTTAGCAAGCTACCTAGCTAACATTAACATCAGCTTGTTTTTCCATGAACAGTCCTTACCTCCGAGATGTCATATTTCTTCTATACTTGTTTCCTCGCGCTGGCGTAAGTTCATATAACTTAACAGTTGTTTTCTCCAACGATAGGACGTTTCTTCTGCAGTCTACCCCCAGCGAAAATGCCTCAAAAGGTCCAAATCCCACTTAAAACGGGTACAAAAACATGGACATTGGATGGAAATGATAATAGCAACAAAAAGTCCACAGGCCTTGGCCCAGGAGACTTCAGAGTGAGTCGATTGTCGAAACGTCACCAATCATGCGACACAACATACATTTCCACTGGCGCATGCGCTGTGGGCGATAGTTGCCCTTATTGAAACGCTTTCTTTTGACAGAATTTTGGCCGTCGCTTCCTCCCGTTTAAATCCTTACGTGGCAGTGTCTCGCGCAAACTACCTTAATAGCTAGGAAGTTTACAGTGTACAATTTGTGCTTGTACTCAGCCTCCTGCTGCGATACATGTGTAATCTTGAGAAATATTTGCGGGTACACAGTTAAACTACAACTGTCACGTAAACGGTAGCTAAAATAAAATGTTCACTGCTTCAGAGATCGTTGTTCTACTTGGGTTCTTGTCGGCCACAGCGTCCGGCTACTTCGTTAGCATAGATGCTCATGCTGATGAGTGCTTCTATGAGCGGGTCAACTCAGGAACTAAAATGGGTCTGATGTTTGAAGTAGCCGAGGGAGGCTTTTTGGACATTGACGTTGAGGTAATTTTACTTACAGGCTTTCTTAAAACATTATTTGCTGGAGTCGAGTTGCATATAGCCGGCTAGTTAGATAACTGCCTTAGCTAATAATATTTCGCTTGTTAGCTTATTAATTGCACAAAAAAACATACTTGTTTTTGAATGGCTGGTTAGTTATATGAAACTTAATGTCGTTATGAACAGGGATACTATTTAAGTTACTGCTTGGTAGTTAGGATGATATAGAAGGTGTATTGTAATCCAACTACAGTAGTGGTAATTTCAAACAGCTGTCAGTTTCAACTTCACAACATTTCAGAAACCGATCATTCATTCCAATTTCGACAGCTTGGTACACCTACCTCTGCATTTACCAGTTGAGAATGATTGTCTTGGAAATTACAATAATAGTTTTACTGTTTTTCACACGTAGGCAATATGTCAAGTGTTTGCTTCTCTAGGCATGTGTTGCAGTATAGCCAATATCTCCAAGTAAAACATCTTGAAATTAGGTTTTTAGTATCTGAAATAGTTTTTTATGTAGATAACAGGACCTGATAGCAAGCAGATCTACAAAGGTGACAGAGAGTCCAGTGGGAAGTACTCGGTTGCAGCTCACATGGACGGGACGTACAAGTTCTGCTTCAGTAACAAGATGTCCACCATGACTCCGAAGATAGTCATGTTCACCATCGACATCGGCGAGGCCCCAAAGGGACAGGACATGGAGACAGAGGGTATGCTTACATGATGTCCCTACAAAGATAGAAACACCTGAAAAATATCTCCCTACAATTTATGCAATGTCCCAAATAGGGAAAATATATTTTCTGGTTGAGGGATTATGTTTAGATTCAATTGTACAATTGGCCATAGCGTTACAGTTGGGGTTATTTTCGTGGTCTGACGATGCCTCGCTTCACAATTGAATCACGGTGGCCAGGGTTTGTACCCTGGTCAAGGCATTCCAACAGTCAGGGAGCCCTGCTAAGGGTGGTGCAAATTGGTACAGTGCTGCCCATAGTAAACTGGTAAATAGTTCAGAAACAATTACATTGTCATGTTGTTCTCGAGCGACTGTGAAGTCAATCACAGTTGTATATAGTTGGCCAAACATATGATTTAAGGCTTCCATGTTGAACGAGCAGTGTAATAAGTATCAGACAGCTTGTTGACATGCTTGAAGGAAGCGTGTGATTGATCTTCGTCAGTCCCACACCTGCTGAGGATTTACTGATTAGACGGGGAATTAAACATGACAAATTGGGAAGAAGTGGGGAGGATGGGGTTGACAAAATTATGCAAAATGTTTCATATTTTTGAGGATGACATTTGTTTTCACCTACCATGTCTCTCTTTCCTTTATGTTGGTGCTGTGCTCTTTCTCTTCATCCTCTTGTTGGACTATTGTTTTCCTCCCAAGTTGGAGAGAGTTGGGATGGTACGGTTCATGCCTCACAAGTAGCTACGTTTTTCAACATGCGTTTGGTTTCCTTTAACCTGAGTTGAATGAGTTCCTGTGCAAGCTAATCTTTGAAAGTCACCTCTTATTTACATCAACACATGTTGCCTGGGAATGATGTGAAGGAATGTTCAGAATATGTTGTTTCTGCCAGAATATGTAGCTTCCGCAAAAGTCACGTGCATGATTTAACACAACACCAGTTGTTTTTTCTATGACAAAGTTGTCTTTGCTTTCTCTTATGCATGTTTGTTTTTCCTAGAATATGGTTTAGTCTACAATGATGCTGATTGGTTGTTGTGTGTTCTATTCCAGCCCATCAGAACAAGCTGGAGGAAATGATCAATGAGCTGGCGGTCGCCATGACAGCAGTCAAGCATGAGCAGGAGTACATGGAGGTCCGGGAGAGGATACACAGAGCCAGTGAGTGACACACACAACATGTCACATGAAAGCAAAGTAGTGTCTTAGTAGCCTGTTATAAACTTAAATGTATTGATATCCTATGTGTCAATGTTGACAGCTAGTGTTGAAATTCTATGTGGCTTCTTCTGTTTTCTCTACATCCAGTCAATGACAACACAAACAGCAGGGTGGTTCTATGGTCATTCTTCGAAGCCCTGGTCCTGGTGGCCATGACACTAGGACAAATCTACTACCTGAAGAGATTCTTTGAAGTGCGACGAGTAGTGTAACACCTCAAGTCATTCCCCTGAGACTTCCTGTTCCACAATTGTCTCCAGCACAGAGACAGCCAATCAGTCACACATTGGAAATAAGACTCTAGCATATTTCACTAAGTCTGAGGACAAATTGGATCTCTTATGTTTTGTTTTATTTTTTCCCCTTTTGTTGTTACCATTTGTTGCTACCATCAGTCCCATTCTGCTTGTTACTGTCTGTCCTATGCAATTTAAACTCAAGGCCTTTCAAAGATCTTAGGCTCAGTGATGTCAACTTTAACATTTTTTCTCATCCTTGAGGAAGACAATTTGTTAGTTCACACAGCTTTGTCAGCTGCAACAATCAGCCATGCAATATCCAGGGAGGTTTTCTGTATTCTTCAGTGGATAGGATGTATAAATTAACATAACTGGGACCTGCATTCAAGAGATGCACACCGATGGTAAAGCAGTGATGGCAGTACCAGTGAAGAATGTATCTCATATTTGACATTTGTTTTGACCCCTTTTCAAATGATCTGACTAAGTAGTTAAAAAAAGAATGCATTAGCTGAATGTGAGAAACCTAACGCTAGTTTGGGAGAGTGAAATATCACCATGTTCAAGTTGAGAAATTATGCATAACAGCTATACTTCTTCTAAGAATTGTCTGCTCAATGTATCATTCTTCGCTTTGTAACTTGTAGAACATTGCATCCTCCTGAATGTATGTATTGTCTGGGTGGCAGATGTTTTTGTCCTGTTGCTATATTCATAGATCCATGGCACATAATGTTTCTGACTGATTGTGCACACAGGCAGTGCAGGAGAAACTTTTCTACACCAATTCTACAATAGACGGGTTATAGTAGGTCAACATTCCTCAAACCTGCCTCTTGGGATACAGTGCAGTGGGAAAGGTTTTGTTGTCTAGGCCAACATTGAAGTATCTGATACTAACCAATCACTGATTGTTGATTCTGGTGTTGTGCTGTATCAAACCCTTAACCTCTGCAGGTCCCCAGAATCAGGACTGAAGAACAGTGTAATATATTGTGACTGGGTGGGTAAAACTGTTATCACCACTGAATGGGCTGTGCTGATACGTCTAGTTTAGCATGTACTTTTTTTAGATTGGTTGTAAAGTGGGATTTGGGACAGGGATTTTATTTATGTGGTATTAATCAATTTAATACTTAATATGTTCTGGTGGATATTCAGTTAGGTGCAATATTCAGAATATGGAATGGTTTATGTATGGTCTGGACATGGCTTTCATTTTAAGGTGATACTGGATGAATTTCAGGCCTGTCCTTTGTAGTCTATACAGAACAAATTTATTTCCCACACAAATAATGTTGCATCTTACTGTGTATGCTTTTGTAATTTATATGACCTGATTCACTTGGGCATATCTGCCACCATGAGCCTGGAGTGACTAATAGGAAATTAGGCCAAGTTAATCCAGCATTCCATCATTAAAATTTGGCTGAATGGATCTGTAGAAATGAAATAAAATTGTCAGTGGATCTGGGTTTAATAAAACAACAAATTCAATATTCTTAAAATGCTGTTTGAGTTTTTACAAACAAAACCAACACAACAAAAAACATTTGTATCCCTCCTATTTCCTATAATGTTTTTCCCAGTAGTTTTGAACTCAGGTCGACAAGCTTTTAGTTTTCATCCTTGACTGCTAAAAAGGGACTAAATTAGACCTGAGACAGGTGAGAAAAAGCTAGCAGGTACAAACAATTGACAGAAGTGATTGAAAACCACTGATTTTTCCATATATTTAAATTATCTAAACAAAATAAGCTATGTTTTGTGAGCATCATTAAAAATCACTTTTGAGTCACAACATTTTTAAAACAAACACAACACTGCACAGGTATTTATTTCTCAATGTCGCTAGATTTCAAATGGCACAAGATATTAACGGCAATGTTCCTAGATAATTACAGTCAACAAAGTGCATCATCACAATATAGGCAGTTTAGAATTGCAATGGCTCCCAGCTCACGTGACCTGTAAGCTTCAAATCAATGTTGTTTTATTCAGAGGGACAGTCCACTCATGGCACAACCAGAGAACAAGGGGAGAACTTCCACTCTCGGGAAAACGTCAGTTCGGTACAATATGGCTTAATAGGGAATGAACAGGCTCTCCGTAGATAGGCACTGGGCACAACCTTTGGTTGGCCCATTAAGCACCTATACGATTTTATATTTGTATCTTTACAATTTCAATATATTGTTGACCATGTAAGCTATGGAAAGCCATTTTTGTCAATATTAAATAAATAAATATGACTATGAAATAAGTCCTGAAATAAATAAATGACACAATAAATATATAAACGCAGTCCAATAAAATACGTTTTATATTTCATAATGGTGTTTTTCAAAGGAAACCTTTTATTTATTTCAGGGGAATTTTATTTCATAATTCCACATTTGTTTCAAGGCACTCTTATTTCATAATGACACATTTCATAATATCCATTTGTTATATTCAAATGAATGGGGCGTGGTTACCTCACAGATTCAAACACACAGCACCCGTATGTTTGACATTACCGTTCTTTCAGCGACACTATATTATGCTAGCGACACTAACGCGGATTTTGTTTTTCAAAATAATAGCGCTCATTCCAATGCATGAAATAATGATAGTAAATTCATTTTAAAGCTAGTGAATTATAATAAAATCTAATTTTATAATGTGTTTAAGGAACTATTAAAATAGTTTGATGGGGAAAAAAACTTAATTTGTTTTTAATAACAATTATAAAAGATATGCTGTACATTAAATTGTATTAAATATATTGTCTCATAAAAACTAAAACTATCGCTTGAGCCAAAACATGGACTATTGATAACTGTTCAGTAGGATGTATTCTATCCAAATATAGTCTCAAATCCCTAGGCACTTTATGCTGTATGGCCAAGAAACACTAAATTAGGGACCCTCGTCACTCTCCCATTCATTTCACTGTAAGACATAATTTAACATGTACATTATGCTCTGTAAAAACTAAATTATCGCTTGAGCCTATACATGGAATATGGATAACTGTTCAATGGGATGTACTCTATCCAAATATAGTCTCAAATCCCTAGGCACTTTATGCTGTATGGCCAAGAAACACTAAATTAGGGACCCTCGTCACTCTCCCATCCATTTCACTGTAAGACATAATTTAACATGTACATTATGCTTTATAAAAACTAAACTATCGCTTGAGCCTATACATGGACTATGGATAACTGTTCAGTAGGATGTACTCTATCCAAATATAGTCTCAAATCCCTAGGCACTTAATCCCTAGGCACTTTATGCTGTATGGCCAAGACACATTAAATTAGGGACCCTCGTCACTCTCCCATTCATTTCACTGTAAGACATAATTTAACATGTACATTATGCTCTGTAAAAACTAAACTATCGCTTGAGCCTAAACATGGACTATGGATAACTGTTCAGTAGGATGTACTCTATCCAAATATAGTCTGAAATCCCTAGGCACTTTATGCTGTATGGCCGAGCCATTCAAAACCAAGTTAGGAACACCAGAGACTCAGTAGAGAAATGGGAACCTTATTTTACAATCATCTCCTGGGACAGAGACAGCAGCTTCTGGTGGTCCATCAGTGACGTCAATATATGGAGAACTACATTTATGATCTGGTCATAGCATCCCTATCCCAACCATAACAAAGAAATAATCAAATATATATAGACACATAACAACATGGCTAGAAGGACATCTTACCGTCTGACAATCATCTGCTGGGCCAGATGCAGCAGCTGCTAGTGATCCATCAGTGAGGTCACTGGGAACTCCATGCAGCTTTTTGGTACACGTTGGTTTTCTCCTCCTAGTCGTGATCTTCCACTTGGGTTTGCTGTCTTGCAAAGGTTCCTTCTGAACTCGGTAGGATTTGGGGAAGCACAGGAAGGACACCTCCATGACAGCCTGACCCTTGATGGGGATCCGGGTAATGCACATGACGCCTCCATTCACAGCACCCTGAAAATCATATCGTTATTGTAGGTCTAGCAGTGTTTATTACCATTTACAGAAACCACTATGTAATAAATATAGATGACCACTGTAATGTACAGTACCCTGCGGATGTCTTGATAGTACTCCTCTGAATGCCAGGCCGGCACATAATACATCATGCCGTGACATGGCTGAACAGATGGAGAAGTTACGGGGGAAGGAGCACTGAATGTGGAGGCAGCAGCCACTTCTGGTCGTCCAACAGTGAGGTCAGTGGGCTGCTCAACCTGATGTTCACCGACAACATCCTGAAATCATGGAGAACTACATTTTTGATCTTGACACAGCATACATACTCAGAAAATAACTGAGATAATAATCATATTTAGAGGAAGGCATACAACAAGGAATTGTATAACACAAAGTAATTCTTACCGTTTGATAACCCTCTGCTGGGCCAGAGTCAGAGACAGCAGCTTCTGGAGGTCCATCTGTGGGGACACTGGTCTGTTCAACCGGACAAACATCTCCAGCATCCTGAAACATGGAGAACTACATTTATGATCGGTACACATACAGTACATTCACTGACAAAGTTCAATATGCAATGCAAATTTGCATTACATAACGTACAAAAAAATACATTTAAAATGATAAGATATCTTACATTGCGGATTCCAGAAGAAGGAGGTGTACTTGTTCTGACATTCTGCAGTTCCTCAAATGAAGTGGTTACAATCCATTGAGCAAACCTTGGCATGCCAAAATCATCACTCAAATGAACTTTATCAGGGCACCAGTAGCACAACCATTCAAGCCGGGAGTCCTTGGTCATTTCTCGTCTGTAAATCACACCTAGATCCCCTGCTTGTGTTTCATACTCCAATGCCAGAAGTTCTTGGTATCGTTGGTCCTTTTTCCCATCAATTCAGAGGGGGAAATCAAGGACAAATACCTGTGAATTATTAGAAATGAAAATGTAGAGTTTTAGTAATCTTGGGAGTTGTGTGTTTACCATAGAGTAATGTGTGTTTGCAAAACGTATTGTCAATAAAAGACTTACATTTGTCCACCTCAACTTAACAGCAAGGAGCAGTTGTCTAAACTCCTCCCCTGCCTGAGCAATGGATATGCTGGCTTCCAGGTTGTTGCCAGGAGTGATCAGACATACCATGTCTGGAACCAGGCCTTTGGGTAACACCTCCCCACAAACATCTGCCATCAGATGTGACGCTCTCGCTCCAGGAGTGGACATGAAGCCAAAAGCCAGGGCTTCCTTGCCAGAGGAATCGTTGTGATTTCCAATCGGGGTAATGTTATCCACAAAGGCACGGAGATGAGAATCCCCAACAACCATGACAAACTGTTAGGAAAAATATTAGATGTTAAAGGTTGTTTTTTCATTGTTTCCAGAAATATGTCCATATCATGCAACATAGAAATAAGATGAAGTACTTAATGTGTAGTATGGTTGTCAATGTAGTACATAGTGTTATGATGAAGTACTTTTCTCACCTTTCTACCGGACAGGATGTCCTTCTCTCTTGGCAGTAGGAGTCTGTGGCGTTTAGGGTGAGGATTGTGTTTTGAATGTGGCCAGTTCTTTGCCACATGACGGGTTCCATACTGGTATAGGATTCCTGTCATGACTGAAATGGCATTCATATTATTTAACATTCCTATACAAGCTATAAATGCATTGCCCAATGTCAGTATCTGATATGCAAACTCTCTCAGAATAGAGCTCATGTAGGATTTTAAGATTTCATAACAGTTAACACATAGGCCCACATAGAAAACACTGTTGGCCAAAATGACTAATT